>QFFD01001425.1:0-29307 GCA_003314615.1 Pholiota microspora
AAGGTCCTACCATTCCTGACGCATTGCAACCGGGCTCTATTCGTGAGCACCAGGAGCAGTTGAGGCTTCGTGCCCTCCAACAAGAGCAATTGCAGCAGCAGCACGAACAGTTTCAAGCTCAAGAACGCCAGCAGCCGCAGGCCCTGCAAGGTCAACAGCAGCAGGCTCAACAATCGACTCCTCAACCTACGCACGTGGCAGACACTCTCCAAATACAGCAACAGCAACCTCAAGTTGTTCAAGCAAACCAGCCAGCCTTCACATCCAACTCACGCGAGAAAGCCTCTCAAGATACAGGATCGATTAATAGCGTCCGGGATCCTGCAGAAGCCTTTGAAACCCGCAAGATGACTGTTACTCCTACTATCGCGCGCGAATATGATGATCGGCCTGCTAACCAGCCCTACTTGCCTAGCGTCGCCATTGAAGAAGAACGTGCCAAAAGATTACGCGACGAGGATTCCCAATCCGATGACTCTTCGAAAAAGAAAGCTAAAGGCAAAGAGAAGATGGCTGCACCTGTCAGCTCGGCTACGTATAACAAACAGTCTCCAGGTAAATTGCGCAAGGAGCCGTCTAAGAGTGATACTGAGGACGAAGGCAAGAAGAAGAAGGTTTCCGTCTTCCGTGGCTTATTCCAGAAAAAGGAGAAAGACAAAGAGAAAAGTAAGGATCGGAACCCTTCTATCGGATCGCTCGAGAGCAACGAATACGTCGGTCGTGGATCCGAGGAATCGAGCCGATCTGGCCACAAGCCTGCAGATGGCTCCATGTCGCCTACGACCAACGCTGCTCAACAGCAGCAGCAAGCCATCAATCTCAGGAATGCTGTATCTGACATTCGAGCTGCCTCTCACGCCGATCAAGTGGCACCGTCTACCCCAGAGCGGGCGGTTACGCCTCAAGTTTCAGAGCATGCTAGCCAACTCCGTGAGCGTGATCAGCAGCAACGAGACTTGTACAAGCAGTATCTCAATCGTTCCCCTTCTTCCCCTCCAGAGGCTCAACCTTCGTATGGCTTGCAGTCGGCATCGTCAGTTATGCTGAGCTCGCCCTCGACAAACTCAGCGTTGGGACCACCTACCAGTCGACCTCGTCCAGGCTCGTTGATTTTAACAAGCCCATCTGCCAACGACGGTCAAGCCAACTTGAGCGTCATTCGAGTCTTCGCCGGTAAGAATTTGCAAACAGAAGCGACCTTCAAGACTGTTCTGTTGAACGCATCAACCACTGCCAACGACCTTATCAAGCAAGCTATCCAACGTTTCAGACTTCCTTCGGGCGAGGATGAAGGCGATTATTTTTTGACCGTCAAGCAAGTTGAGGGTGGTGCATCCGCTGTTCTGCAGGCGACAGAGCACCCTCTGGGCGTTTTCGAGACTTTGGTCGTCGAGGCTATGGAGTTGCCGAAGGTCAAGAGGAGCAGCGTGGGCAGCATCAGCTCCGTCTCTAGTAATCTTTCCATGCATCCTGCTATCACTAAGCTTTCGATGAACGACTTTACTGATGACTCTGCCGTGAAATTCTACCTGAATCGCAGAGGTGAGAACGGACAAGACGACAGCCTTAATGGACACGAGGGCGACGAGACCTTGACTGCGGAGGTTTCGCATAGCGACATGGACACGTCGGGCTCAAAATCTCAGTATCTTTCTGTTCTCACTTCGGGTCCTGTCTCGAATGAGCGGTTCTCTTCCCCTTCCATCCGCTTTGCTTTACAACTCGTCATTTATGCAGAGGATCTGCCCGATGATATGCAGTTCCACCCTCAAACCGAGGCCATCGTCTTCAAATCCTCACTCACGGATCCTCATGCACCCATAGTTGTATCGCCTGTTGTAAGGCGCAAGATCTTCATGTTCCCAAAGAACGTCACCGTTGCCGAAGTCACGGAAATTGGCCTGGAACGCTTCGGTATACAGGATGGTGTAATCGACGGCGGTGATGAAGTAGAAGATAAGATGACCAAGCGACGAAGCAGTGTCCGTGTTCGATATGGCTTAATGGTTAGCATTGACGGACAGGGTACGTCCTTAAAAGGTTTTTATTTTGTTGAGATCACCGATTCATGCTCATCTCTTAATTTTCCAGAACGCGAATTAGCACCTTCAAGCAAGGTAATCGACGCGTATCCTCGACCACCTCAATTCCGTGCTCCAGACCGTCAATCAGCAGCCAGCAAACGCCGTTCTCTCGATTCGGCGCAATTATTGGGAACCGTGGATGACATCAGGTCGGATGACCCTGTCTTCGTGCTTCGCCGGGCTACATCGTATCGCAACTCAACTACGCGCCGGCGCTCGTCAGCTCCTCTCGATGAGATTGCCCTGCAGCACCTACACCGCGAGTCTACTTCAAGTTACAATTCGGAAACCCCCCAAAGTCCATTTGAGGATAATAAGCACAAGCAACCCTCTCGCCAGGAAATTATTGCTGCTCAGCGAGCTGCCACTCGTGCGACACAACGTGCTATCGTGTCTGCATCAACCAATTCCGTGCGTGGGATGGACGTTCTATTACCTGGGAATGTCATGCTGCGCAGTTCCCGGTACGAAGTGGGCGATAGGATGCGTTATTCTTACGTCGAACCTGATGGCGAAACCTACGATATCAGTGAAATTATGGAACAGGAATGGCGAGAGATGGATGGCGCGAAGAATGACCTGCTGGAAGGTGTCTTTATACGCAATAAAGATGGCATAGGTGAGAAGCTTGATCGAGTTTTGCACAAGATCAGGAAGGGCAAGGGCAAAGAGAGGGACTACTCTGGATTATCCAGCCCGGACATTCGACGTCTCTCGGCAAGATCGGCGTCCATTTCGGAGTACTCTGCCGACGACAATACAGAAGAGGGACGTCCGTATCAGGGCATGGAGGACAATGACCTCGCACGTTCCACTCCAGTCGCCGCTGTTGCTTCTCGTCCTGGTACCACAACTCCAACTGCTGGTCCAAGGGCTACACCAGTGGGCCCCGTTCCCAACCGCCGCAATCCATCGATAGCGTCCATGAAGTCTGACCAGTCGGGTCGTGGGACACCCCCAGTTCATTCTAACCTCACCCGCGTGGAAGAAGAGAACGCACTGGCGCGCAGCACGCCCAAGAGTCAGCAGCAGCGCCGACTCGTGATACCTAAGGATAATTTTGGATTGTCGCAGATGATGGCCATCATCGAATACAAGGCGCTAAAACCCCAAAGGCCGCTCCCACCCCAAGACCCTGTGGATGAGTTGCTGTTCGGTAGACCTGTGGATTTGGCTTCGCTTCACCCTGAAGTGCGTGAAATATATGGCTCTGCCTTCAAGAAGCTTGAAGAAATTGATAAGGTATCTACATCCATGTTCTTTGCACATTGACATCTCCTGACTTTGAGATTGTTTGATATAGATGCTGGATAGTTACATTGGGCGCTCGGTTGTTGGTGCATTCTAATAACTTCGCGGAAATTTTCGCACATTCGACTACTACGTTCTAATGGTTTTATTTTGGTTTTCTCGGTGCTTTGCAATTGTTATCCTAATACTATTATGAATCGCTTTCTCTTACTCATGTGCTCTCCATCGATTGTACGAACTGCTATTATTTATTTAGATCGCGACCTTAGATATTTGAAATATCATCCTTTTCGTCCCTCGCGTCTCTCAGTGATAACTTATAAGTCAAAGTAGTAGCTTTGTGAATTTTTTCTCAATTGAATCTTGAGTACGCGAAGGGTCACATCACAGGGAGTAATGTCACGGCGTGACGTAGTCGCTTACAGTGTCACTGTGGCCAACGCTTGTTCTTGACCTCTTCGTATCCCGCCCACGCTTCGATGGCTCCTCCAACAAAAAGCAGCAAAACCGCCAAGGGCGTGAAGCCAGGAGGCATACAAATGTTCTTTTCTCAGGGAAGCCAGCCAAAAACCGTCACGAAAACCGGGCCTTCTCAAGTGCGTCCCATTTGAGAGTGTTCAACGCGCTACTAATGTGTACTATAGCCTTCGGGTACTGTATCACAGAAGATTCAGCCAGTGGCTAGTAAGTATCACTTTCAGAAATGTCAAGATAATCAAGCTGACAATACCCCAGTTGAAAACAGGTCCGTTAATTTACATTTGCATATAGTAGTGAGACACTTTTCTGAGCTACATGTTTATCAGACCAGCCAAAAACACAATTGTTGCGTCAGTAATCAGTCTTGATATTTAAGACTCTTGCTAAATAGGCATATCAGACCATGCAAGGCACCTGATGTCATGGTCATAGATGATAGCGACGATGAACCACTAGTACCCACGAAGTCAACCCCATCAAAGACGAGAGCTAGCCGCGCAACTGCTACGGCCAGTGATGAAGAGATACCCAGGTCGTCAAAGCCAACGCTGTCAGTCACTGTTTTCTTCATTATGTGAAATATGTCCGAATGGACAGCAATGCAGTGCAAAAGCATCTACGTTAAACAGGAAAAAATCCACAGTGATCTCATCTAGCGATGAAGGTTCGTTCTTGTTAGTGTTGTGACATCTACTGAAAGTTACTGATCCTGTAGTAGAGGAAGCGAAGCCCACACCGTTCGTTCATACTCCATGCACGAAGTAAATGAAACTAACTCCTTTGCAGGAAGAAAGCATCTACACTCAAACGCAAAAAGAACAAAGTTATCAGCTCAAGTGAAGGTGACGAAGGAACGCCTCCCAAGAAAAAGGCTACAGCTTCCTCGTCAAAGCCTACAAAATCCCGGGCATCTACCAGCACAACGAAGCCAAGCAGGACGAAGAAAGATGAAGACTATGATATGGAGTCGTCGGAGAGTGAGGTAGACGAGGACAAGTTTGTAGTGGACGATGACGATGATGTGAAACCCAAGAAGAAACGGCCAACTTCCAAAAAAACTCCCGCGACCACAGACAAGACGAAATCCGCAAAAGCTAGCTCATCAAAAGACACACTTGATGAAAGTAAGGAGCCACCCAAACCGAAATTCAAGTGCGTAGTATTTTACTTCGTTTCATTCAACCCTTTACCAGTTTCCTACGTTTCTTAGTTGGGCTGCGAAGAAAGCAGCACTAGCAGCAGGTCCTGTTGCTCACGGCACCAAAGAGGTGCCGGATGGTGACCCAAATGCACTGGCGGGACTTTCATTTGTTTTCACAGGGGAATTAAGCAGCTTCTCCCGTGAGGAAGCCATAGATCTAGGCAAACGTTTCGGCGGGTAAGCATATTTCTTTCACAATTTCACAATAATGCCAATCATCCTTCCCCAGGCGCGTTGTAGGAGCGCCGTCTAGTAAAACCAATTTCGTCGTTCTTGGAGACAATGCGGGGCCAAGTAAACTTGCTGCGATCAAAAAACACGGAATCAAAACCCTCAACGAAGATGAATTCTTGAACCTCATTGGTACGCGGAAAGGGTTAGGCAAGGTTGACGAAAAGACCAAAAAGAAGATGGAGAAGGAACAGAATGACATCAAGAAAGCTGCCAAGGAGATGGAGAATAGGGAGAAACAGGAGCAGAGCGAGCACGTTGGGAAGACTTACGATCCGTCAACGCAGCTGTGGACCGTAAGATACGCACCACAAAATCTAAAGGATATTTGTGGCAACAAGGGACAAGTGGAGAAGCTTCAGCAGTGGTTACATGACTGGTTCGTGAAGCTCATTTTTGACCGCATGTGTACCGAATGTCACTATATTTCATAATAGGCAAGATAGCAGGAAGGCGGGCTTCAAAAAGCCTGGTAAGAGTGGAATGAACATATTCCGTGCTGTTCTTATCACTGGATCTCCTGGAATTGGCAAGACCACAAGTGCCCATCTTTGTGCTAAACTTGAGGGGTATACGCCAATAGAAATGAATGCCAGTGATTCGCGTAGCAAGAAGCTTGTCGAGGTATGTCGCCGTTTTTCGTTCTGCTTCAACGTGTTCACCGGTATACATTGTCAGAACGGAATGAATGTCAACAATACCAGTTTGGACGGATTTGTGAACAGCTCGCACGTATGCAATTTTTTTCACTGGGTGACCTATATCTCTGACGCCCTCCCGTAACATCTCAGCAAACGAACTCACAGGGCGTCATGATAACAGACAAGTCGTGTTTGATCATGGACGAAGTCGATGGGATGTCTGCAGGCGATCGAGGAGGCGTCGGCGCTCTGAATGCAATGATCAAGAAAACCAAGGTTCGTAGCAGCATCGTCTCTACTTTTGCAGGATACTAATTCTGATTGTCAGATTCCTATTATTTGTATTGCCAATGACCGCGGAGCTCAGAAGCTGAAGCCTCTCTTTGCCACTACATATAGCATGCCGTTCCACAAGTGAGTCATAAGCGTATGCACTGATCGTGGTATTTATCTGCAATGTATCTGCAGACCTCCGGCCCAATCCATTCGATCCAGGATTCTTACGATCGCTTTCAAGTACGTCCCGGTAGTTTGGGATCTACTCATTCTAACGCTTCTTTAGGGAAAAGATGAAAGTACCAGCAAATGTTATCGACCAACTTATTAATGGTGCCCAATCTGATATCCGCCAAGTGCTCAACATGCTCTCAACATGGAAGTTATCTCATGATTCCATGGACTTTGACGAAGGCAAAGATCTGTAAGCAAAGGTCCTTGCCACAAATTATGGCTTACCTACACACACTTTCTACCAGCGCAAAGGCCAACCAGAAACATGCCAATATGACGCCGTTTGATATAACTTCAAGGCTCTTAGGTCCTTATGTCTATTCGGCGACATCTCGAGAAACGTTGGGAGATAAGATGGAGTATTACTTCCAGGATCATTCTTTCGTTCCTCTCTTTATCCAGGTACTATTGTGACAATTTTCTGTTGGTCGCGATGAGATTTAACGCTTACCTCTTTATCAGGAAAATTACCTCAAGACTGTCCCTGCTCGGAGTCGGAATTTGGATGGTCCAGAAAAAATACTCAAGGAACTTAGGCTAATGGACCAGGCTGCATCTTCGATTTCAGATGGTGATCTTGTTGACAGTATGATACATGGCCCAGAACAACATTGGGCGTTGATGCCTCTACACGCAATTTGTTCCACCATCAGGCCTACGTCGTTGTTATACGGAAATGGCGCTGGATACGGGGGTCCCAACGCAATGTCATTCCCGGCGTGAGTCCTAAGCGTTTTCGAACTCCTTTTCCATTGTACTGATGTAATGATTTAGATGGCTCGGCCAAAACTCTAAACAAGTCAAATTGGGTAGACAACTAGGCGACATCCAAATTCGCATGCGTTTGAAGGTGTCCGGGGACAAACATGAGATTCGACAATCTTACATCCCAGCTATGTATCCGCATATCATTTGGCCATTGCAAGAAGAGGGTGTGGTACGTACCATTGATGGTTTATCTCTCTGGCCTGCGTTACTAACCCATAATTTAGAGCGCAGTTCCGGAAGTTATTCAACGAATGGACGACTACTTCCTGTCCAAGGAAGACTGGGACGCCGTAGTCGAGCTCGGGGTAGATGAGAAGAAGGACGATAATGTTCTCAAAAAGATATCCACGGCTACGAAGACAGCATTCACCAGAAAGTACGTCTACTCGCAAAATGTGCGAGCAGATCATTGATTTTGCGTTCGTTACAGGTACAATGCAAGTGAACATCCTATACCATTCCACAAAGCAGAGGATCTTGGTAAATTGTCGCGAAAACTTCCTGGAGGCCCTGCCCCAGATCTTGAAGAAGCTTACGTGGGTCTCTACTTTCTGATGCCATCCAGGATGCTTATTTCTTTGTTATACAGGTCGACGACGTCGTGGAAGATGCTTCAGATGACGATGCGAATAGCAAGGACGCGGACGATGTCACCAAAGATTCTCTCATCAAAGCTGCGAAGAAGAAGAGGGCGCCTGCGGCCGCTAAAGCTCCCAAGGCTTCTAAGAAATAATTTATCTGTCATATAGGTCACATCTACGTCTTTTGACATCTTAGAAAGGTAGATACTATTTTCGATTTGGAATCATCTAACATAATTCTTCTTGTATGAGATTCAATCTTCTTCCTCATTCCATTGTAAATAAGCGTTCCATATATATTTATTTGAATGCATGTAGAATTGATTAATGCTACCTTATTTCACAAAATCCGAAGTCAGCGCGCCGGCGTGCGCGACGATCATGCCACTCCGACTCGCTCACGTGACGGTCAGGAGAGGCCGGAGTCTTTCACTAAATTAAAATTCGAACCACCATCTATTCTCACCTCCTCTTTCCGATCTACACACTGCATATATACTACCAGTGCTGCTCGCACACGAATATCTCTTTACCCACTGAAAAGCTTTGTCAAATGCCTCTCCTTACGTTTGACGCACTACCACCCCCGCTCAAAACATTCGGAAGCGCCTATATAGCTCAGAATCAGCACACAAATGGCAGAGGAACCCCAACAGTCGGAAAGGAGAACGATCCACCAACACCAAAACCAATCGTAGACACGGCTTCAAAAAATACGTATCCGGTGGTGAAACTGGACGTTGATACGATATCCGGGGCCACTGCCGGACGGTTGGCGACAAGTTTGTTAGGCCACGTTCTCTTTTTGAAGAATCAGGTTCCTTTGTGAGTGGCTTTATCTATCCATCCGTGGATTGAATTCAATCGTATTGCTTGCAGTCCTGTTATGCAGTTAGGAAGAATTCCAGGAGGCAAGGTGAGATCACCCATAGGGATCATTCATTGACGCTTATTATCGCATATTCTACAACGCAGCCGAATTCTCGCGCATTTAAACAGCGAGCGGAGCTACTTGCTTCATACGATACCATTTCGTCTCATTTAGATACCACTTTCTCTGCTCTTGCGACTGCTCTTGCCAAGTGTGGTAATTCTGGTCGTAGCTTCCCCAAAGTGGCACAAGCACATGTGGCAATACTTGTCGGGCCTAGTTTAACCACGGCAAAATCCAAGGTAATACTTGGGTTCGACGGGCTGGAAGTCCGCGTTTGGGGATTACGTGAAGATTCAACAACTCGCGAAGAAGAAAGTAGTGACGATGATGATGCAGGAGAAGATTGGGATCGAGACGAAGACGAAGTTAAAGAGGAAGGAAGCGATGATGGCGAAGAAGAACCAGAGGAGAGTGAGGACGAAGAGAGCAGCTCGGAAGATGGATCTGAGAATGATGAAGAATCATCCCAAGAAGAACAGACACTATCGCATCGGCCACCTGCGTCATATATCTCGTACGCGGAGGAACAGAAATTTCTACAGACCGCAGACCGCCTGTTGTCGCGTACTTTAGCTAGTGCTGATGCAGAAGGGAACGGTATCACATCCGAAATGTGTAAGGCTCAATTTTTCACTCTTAGTTCTCATGCTCAAACCATCTCTACCAGCCCCAACACAGACGCATGTTCTTATTCGTGCTCCGAGAAGATTCAATCACCCAGCCTGGATTCCACGTCAGAATGTCACAGCCGCGTTGAATGCATCGCTACAAGACTTTATAAATAATTCTGGATTTTCCAGTGCGGAGACAACGTTGCTCAAGCAGAATTCTAGGAAAGGCAAAGTGGAGGGCGTTTGGATAACAACTCGTGCAGGAGTTCAGTACCCAGAAGAGACAGACACTACTGTGGACGTTGCGGATTCGAAGACTGACGATGATGACGAGATGATTTGGTGGAGCTGGGACGGTAAGTTTGTGGGGCTTAATGACTGGTAATTTTTTGTATTATGCATTTTTTGTTTTGTGCTCTTCTCTATTTTATCTTTTGCTAATAACGTCCATTAATGATCGTGAGAAATTTATTGAAACCCTAAAATAGTGTTAGGGCTTATAATTTTCTTCCGATAACATTTTCTATCTCATCTTTCACTCCATGTCGGAAAAGACTGTCGGTATCCTTGGTGAGCGTGAGTTCGATTGACATGAATCGTCAGCTCAGTCTAATTTGATTTTTACAGATTTTTATTGTCGGAATGGGATAATGAAAGCCTATGTTTGATTAGGGGGAGGCCAACTCGGTCGCATGCTAGCGGCCTCAGCATCGTTGCTGAACGTCAAAATCATCATTCTGGACGCAGGCGACCATGGACCCGCGAAGCAAATCTTGGCTCCCCAGGCACCACACCTCGCCCACATTAACGGATCGTTCACCGATTCCGAGAAGATTAGAGAGTTAGCCAGCAAAGTCGATGTTTTGACTGTGGAGATCGAGCATGTGGATGTCGATACTCTAGAAAGCGTTGGAAAAGACAATCGACTCACCGTTCATCCAAGCCCGTCTACCATACGTATCATTCAGGATAAATATCGCCAGAAACAGTATCTCACAGAGCGCGGTCTGCCTGTTTCGCCTTTCGTTTCAGTGGAATCATCGGTCGAGTCGATAACTGCTGCAGCCAAAGGGCTGGGTCTTCCTCTGATGTTGAAGAGCCGCACCCTCGCATACGATGGCCGGGGAAACTTTGTCCTGCGCGATCTTTCTATGATCCAGGAGGCGATAACTGCTCTGGGAAATCGTCCGCTCTACGCAGAGAAATGGGTGCCGTTCACAAAGGAGATCGCCGTCATGGTCGTGCGCACTGTAGATGGCCAGGTGCAATCGTACCCTGTGGTGGAAACTATTCATAAAGATAATATCTGTCATCTTGTCTTTGCCCCCCTCCGAAGTCACGACGCGTCTCTTTCACAGAGAGCACGTTCCATTGCAGAGAAAGCAATCAGCGGGTTCTCTGGAGCAGGAGTCTTTGGTGTAGAGATGTTCCTCATGGCAAATGGTTTGTTCTCATGTTTATTTGTGCAGTTGAATCTTGATAATCTTAGAAGGATACAGGTGATATATCCATTAACGAGATTGCCCCAAGACCTCACAACTCCGGGCATTATACAATCGAGGCTTGTGAGACTTCTCAGTATGAAAACCATCTGCGCGCCATCCTATCGCTCCCCCTTGGTTCCACGGCTCTGAAAGTCCCTTCCAGCGTCATGCTCAACCTCATTGGCTACTCTTCCAACATCTCAGAAATTACCAGAGTCACAGACGCTGCCTTCTCAATACCCGGAGCTTCCGTGCACCTGTACGGTAAATCCGAATGTAGAAAAGGACGCAAAATGGGCCATATCACCATTGTCGCGGATTCGGACGCACAGTTGCGCTCTCGGCTGCGCCCACTTCTACAAGCCCTACCTGACGCCTCGATTGAAGAAATAGAAGCTTATGCACCAGGTCCTCCGGATACTGGGTTTTCCCATCCGAATCCACTTGTTGGTATCATCATGGGCTCGGACTCGGATTTACCTGTCATGCTCCCGGCCGCCCGCATTCTGAACCAATTCAAGATCCCATATGAGCTTACAATTGTATCAGCCCACCGGACACCAGATCGCATGGTTGAGTACGCGCGAAGTGCGTCGACGAGAGGGATAAGGACGATCATTGCTGGTGCGGGTGGCGCGGCACATCTCCCCGGGATGGTAGCAGCGCTGACACCGCTCCCTGTCATCGGTGTGCCTGTGAAAGGTAGTACACTTGATGGTGTAGATTCGCTACATAGTATCGTGCAGATGCCGGTGAGTGTTTTTTCCTGTTTCGTTCCTTATTTGTTTGTGTACCAGTGAATGACTGAAGAATATGTTTTCCAGCGCGGTATTCCGGTAGCGACTGTTGCCATAAACAATGGTGTAAACGCTGGATTGTTGGCCGTGAGGATACTATCCGCAGGCATCCCTGGTTTGGTTGAGGCTATGGACTCGTATATGAAGAGCATGGAAGAGGAAGTACTTGGAAAGGTGCAGAAATTGAAGGACGTCGGATGGGAGAGGTATGAGGTCAAGAAAACGTAATGTCTCGAAAGCTGACATACTGTATCATTTCTGCCGATTGTTCACGGCCTGTGATGCGTGACGCCAATAGTTCACAGAACAAGATGTTCACGGCTCGGAAGGATGCGTGACGAGTGAAAAAATTGTTCATTATTGACAAAGTTCACGTAAAATAATGGCAAAATCATAGAGAAATAATCCTTTCTTACTTTGGAGCCGTCAGTACAGAGAAAAGCACTGTGGACTACATTTTTTGGCCTGTATATATGTGATAATGAACTTAAAAAAAATTGTCAATTTGAGGCTATTAAATCTCGATTTTATAGTTGTTCTCTACCCTCCGTGATGCGTGACGAATTGCATATTTCAATTTGTTCAGTTCACGGGGGCCTGTGATGCGTGATTTGAACAATCGGTCGAAATGGTACAGTATTCTTCATTGAAGTTGTATAGGTGTCGATATTAATCCAATATCAATGTAGACCGCAAGTTCTATTCGACCTCATGCAAACATGTATATTCCGTGCTCGTTTCCTGCCGTCCTGTAGCAACTAAATATTAAATGCTAAGCGCCCCGCTTGCGCTCAAATATCACGTGTTTCTTTAATATTATTACTGAAATTGTTATCTCGAATGAATATAACCTTCTGAAAAATCACTCACTCACAGAATGCCTCCCGCTGCAATGAAGCCGCCAGCTCAAAGGAAGAGGACGAGAAAGCGCAAGAGAAGAGCCGCATCCTCAAGCGAATCTTCGTCTTCAGCAGAGTCAAGTGACGGTGAAGAAACGCAAAAACCTGTCAAATTCCCTGCAACTATCAAACCGTTAACCGTAGCGGAATCATCATCAGCAGAATCATCATCCTCTTCCTCGGACTCCAGCTCAGACGACGATGAAGATAGAAAGCCTGTAACGGCGCGAGGGAGGCAGGAAGGACAGGAAAAGGTCGCGTCAAAAATGATACGGAGAACGACTGTATCTCCATCACCTCCCCCTGCAGCACTCCCTTCATTTCTACCTTCCGCAAAGGCAAACGAAAAATCGGAGGAAGAAGAGCAGAAATTGAAGGACAGGTTCCGTCAGTTTTGGATGTCGTCAGTGGCTGATGGGTTCAAGGATGATTTGGAGGAAATACGCAAAGTATGTGGATCGCCTCATCTGCTAAACATTGACTTCATTGTTCTTTGTAAGGAACCCAATCTAGGAACATCTCGTCTTGCATTGCTCATCGACTCACTGGCTTCGGGAGCCGATGTCTTCAGCTCATCAACCAATAGTAGTACGAGCACAAATGAAATGGACGTTGTGTTGAATTAAACATCTTCTGCCATCTCAACTAACAATTCCATGTGGTTCATGTCCGTGAGTGTTATAAATATTACCTGTCACATATTACAAAATATTGGAAAGAAGAACAGAACAAAGAACTGGACTGGAAACCAAAGCAGTATTACTTGCGAAAACTAATCTTTGCGGATTCTGCGCCGAGCGGTCCTGCCTTGCGGAGCAGCAGCTGCAACTGGCGGCAAGTCGACGACATAAAAACTTTCCCAGTCAGGGTCCCCACTCCCCGTAACAACAACGTGGTTGCCGAGACTACCCGTCGCGCCCTCGTTGTCGTCAATGTCATCGACCAGTGTCGCAGAGTCCAATTCAATCTGATCCTGCTCCCAGGCAGTGGCACCCAACTCAGCGCTAGTACTCGCAGACACCTGTGCTGAAACTTCTGCCTGTTGTTGCATTTGCAGACTTGGGGAACTCGTCTGAACAGTGCTCTCCATCCCCGTAGGATCAAAGTCCATTGATGGGTCGACCGGAACTTCTCTCCCAGACAAAGTAGCTTCGATCTTATTCCATATCTTACGGGGATAAGAAAAGCTCATCTCTCGGGAGAGACCCTTTGGCTGGCTGAGCCCACTGGGACCAGCTTGTCGCGGCGCATGGCCACGAAGGGACCTGGTAGACATTGGCATGTAAGCAGGTTCGAAGTGGATTTCCTTCTTTTCACCCTTATCTTCAGTGCCGTCTTCCTTATCTTCGGTGCGCTTTCCCTCCTTTCCCATATTCCAATCGGGTGGAAAATGGCGTGGGGGAACAACTCTATGAGTGCTGTCCTTCGTACCGTTTCCATTATCCTCGGTACCCTTTCCCTCATTTGTTGCACCTAAACTGGGAGAGGAATGGCGTGGACGCGAAGGACCAGCCTCAGGCTGAGCGACAGGTTCTCCCCGATCAGCTGGCGGGGTGCTTGGTTGAGCCTTGGCACGATTCTCTGGCATAGTCTCCAGTACACCGAATACACCGCGCTCTTGAGGCTGAATACGCTTTCGAACGGGTTTGTCGATTGTCGGTCCTTCTACTAGCTTTGCACGCTTGACTGGGCTCGCGTCCGACGACTGACCAGCAGTGGGCGAAGCTTTGGTAGACCCCTGGCGGGCGCCATTGCTAGAAGGATCCAGGGCACTGGCTTTTCTCTTCAAGCTTGATGCACCGAGACGGAGTGCCGCAAGGGTGCTGTCGACAGATAATCAATATCAGCGAGCGAAAAAAAAAATTAGAAATTGTATAATGCTTACTCGGCGGCGTTCTTGTGCGCGTCTGCGTCGTAATTTGGGACTTTGGCCTTTCCCTTTCCCTTGTAGTCCTTCGAGGCCGTGCGTTCGACCTTCGTTTTGATCGCATTGGATTTCTGCCCATACTTTTCAAACTTTTCACGCATAAATTTCGCGAAGTCGGGGTACTTGTCCGCGTCTACGGAATCGAGTTCTTCGAGAATCTCGTTTCCATCTCCCTTCACAAAGATGAGGTCGTCATCAGGCGGGAAGACGTCGTCAAACGCAAAAGTAGGATTTTGGTCCTTCCAAAAGCAAAAGTAGAGCAACATACGCCTCCGGGAAGAACTCTGAGCTTTGACCTCCTGTTTGAGGGCGGCAGCTTGTTGAGTCAGAATCAGCGATAATTCGTTGAACTCCTTCAATCGGTCAGCCAGTTCGCCATTACACTCGTGCAGTCTCTGAAGCATCTCCACGGTCTGCTGCAATAACATCGATTTGGCAGGTGGTGCCACTCGTTCATCTTCTGGCTCAGGTGTCTGCTCGGAGGCAGCCCGGTTATAGCTGTGTAGATTATAGCCATGCTGCTTTTGATGGGCGATACGACGAGTGGCGAGCGAATCCACTACGGCTGGAAAAGATATAACGATTATCATCTGGATGTAACAACTCGATGAAATTAGCTTACGGTCATGTCGATGCGAAGGCGCCGGAAGAATGACAGCCTGCGAGGCAGCAGCGTTGATGGCTCTGGAACTTAGTAGAGATGAAAGAGTGAGTATCCTACGGTCACTCAATGACACAAAGCTGGCTTACCTTGCACTATGTTTTGATTTACCACTGGAAGATTTCTTGGGCAAGTACGACTTCTTGTGTGCCTTTCTCGCCATCTTGTTGGTCGGTCAAGTTAATATGAAGGGTGATGAAAAGGAAGTGGGTGAGTGGCACAGAAAGAGTGAGTGTGGTTGTGGTTGTGGATAGAGAGGAGAAGCGAAGCTGAGCCCGTATTTAAGGCCCCGGCGCTTTAACATAACCATTGTTATCCCGAAATTGACTATGCCACTCATCAAAAACGAGGATCAAAGATATTATCCTTCGTTGTTCTTCGTCAGATTTGTTTTTGTTCTATTTTGCTTGGACAAGGAAGTTGAAGGTCCTTGCAGAGATCCCGATCCGATAGAGGTAAATGCCTTGTAGCGATTTGGGAGTCTATCTGGTCAAAGCGTACACTTGACGATTTTGGGAGCACATACAGAGTAAGATCAAGAAATGTTACATTGTCGTGGTATTCGTTTATGATATCGCGACGTTCATTCGGATTTCCTTTGTTTGGCTACTTGCACTTGCTTGACTTGCACTGGCATGTCTACTACAACTTTGGGTGAGTTCACAAACGCATGCAGTCATACATTCTTATTCCTTTAAATCTGTTTCCAGCAAATCCACTTCAAGCTGATCGGATTACGACGACTTGCCTTCCGAGATTGTGGACTCTATTTTCCCTTTCGACTTCATTCTGTCTCGCTTCGGTCCAAACATCCAAATGGACACGTCCATTTGCCCTACTCTTCGTACTGGTAGAATAACGAGCTCATCGGAGTTCGAATTTGGTCAGCACGTGACTCGTTCGTAGTAGGGACTTTTTGTATGTTACTATGTATGTTCCCTATTCAAGTACTAGTCTCTTATAACAGACATTATAAATCAAATGATAATTGATTTGATATAATATAAGCTCAATTACCACGGCGTTCCCGTAATCCCCAGCGCCGTCTTGCGTTACCGACAAATTCCAACAAGATCTTTGACGCTCTTGCCGCTTTTCCTCGCTTTTCTGGGATATTTTGAGATGCTCGGATCGTGAGAAAATTGCCTCCTCAAAAAAGTATGTTCGACGTTTATCCAAGCTTGAATCAAGCTTGGACAACAGGGATTTGACTTGTAAGGATTGCCCTCTTTTCTGCTGGTGTTATTGACTAAGTTAATAGACATCCGCGCCCATGCAGAAGCTTTCGCACCTTTGCAGATGCACCATGTGCATATGCTGATAAATAGGACGACGCGTTCACGCGCAGCTTGATTTCAACTTCAATCTCTATCTCTTACCATCATGGGACAAATGGCAAAGATTGCGCTGTCTGTAGCGCTTGTCTTGGTCGGGACGATGTTTCTACAGATACACATAAGCAGTTTGAGCGCAGTATCTGTTCTCAGCGCGAAAGGCGCTTCTCAGGAAGGAGAATTTGATTGGGAGAAGGTCAGTGCTGCGTATGCATATACTCATAGACTGATACTGACTAACGTGCTATAACTCTAGATTCCTGGACTCAAGCAATTGAAATGGCATAAATGTTACCCAGGACGTCAATGCGCCCGCCTCCTGGTCAGTATAAGTACTCTCCGCCACGACTTGCGATTAAGCTGAAGCATGACATTTAATAGGTCCCTCTGAACTATTCCGACCCAGATGGAGACCAGTATAACCTTGCACTCGTTCGGAAACGAGCTGTGGTGCCACCTGAATCTGGTTTCTATCGCGGTCCTGTTCTATTCAACCCTGGAGGTCCAGGAGGGAGTGGTGTTGATTTGATCAGCGGTCCAAGGGGAGAATTATTTAGTACCATCCTTGGGCCCCAGTTCGACATTCTGAGCTTCGATCCGCGGGGTATAGTCTCACACTTGTCTCCTGCCATTCATGCTTGCTTAAGTTTTCTATGCCTCCAGGAATCGCGCGCTCCAGTCCACGCGCGTCTTTCTTCGAAACAGACTTGGAAAGAGCATTATGGAACCAGGGTACCAAGTTTGTCAACGTATCTTCGGATATTGGTCGGACATGGGCTCGTGCCAGCGTCATCAATCAGCTGGCCAAGGAGAATGATAGCGGATATCTTAAGCATATAAATACTGAAAATACTGCGCGCGATATGCTCAGCATTGTTGAAGCGCACGGGAGGTCCAACATACAGTATTGGGGCTTTTCGTAAGCCAGCAGCTCGTTTCACATTGACAATGTTTCTGACCTATGTTTCTGCAGTTATGGCTCTGTCTTGGGTGCTACGTTCGCCTCTTTGTTTCCTGTGAGCAACCCGCGAGCTCTTCTAGACGGTTTCCTCATAGATTCGAATGCTAGGACAAGATTGAACGCTTCATCATTGATGGTGTTGCTGATTCTGAAAACTATTACGCCAGTACGCTTCTTGATCTGAGTATATATGCGTACACCTCTCAACAAACAATTATCAGCGTTGTGGTCGAACAACCTCCTTGATACTGAGAAAGTTATGGATAGCTTCTATACTGGATGCGCTAATGCTGGTGCGCTTGGATGTGGATTTTGGGCACCTACCGCTGAAGACATCCGCAAAAATCTAACGGCACTACTTGATACCATCCGGTTGAACCCAATCCCAATGCGTACCAAAACAGGATATGGCGTCCTTGATATCAACATGCTGCGCTCTGCTCTGTTTACGTCCTTTTATTCCCCGTATGCCATTTTCCCAGTACTCGCCCAAGGCCTGAAGGACTTGGCAGCAGGATCAGGGCGTATGATCTTCGACATGATGAATCCGCCTTTGTACGAATGCTCGTGCGGCGCGGAGCAAAGTTTATCGAAGAGCGTACCAGACTCCCAAGCTGCCGTGATGTGTAATGACGGAGACGATGTTCCTGATAATCTGAAGTCTACAGAGGACTACTACAAGATGATGCAGGAGGTTTCTCCTTGGGGCGACTTGTGGGCCAACATTAGGTTGGGCTGTATGTGAGTACTAAGACTCTGTTTTTGCTAACTTGATTCATTAGACTCTCAGTGGCTGGCCAAAGTTTCCCAAGGACCATTTCCAAGGTATTATCTATGAAACTCGCGTTCTGCACCATTGATTAATTGCGTCCTTCGAAAGGTCCTTTCGTAGCCAACACAAGTCATCCCATCATGTTGATCGGGAATACTGCAGGTACTTTCAACACGTACTACCGTTGACTCATCGAATAATGACGGAGTCATTACGCCATCTAGATCCAGTCACACCTCTGTGGGCGTAAGTACACCCAACCCCGCACATGTGTTATTATAACTTGTGTACTTTTCGCAGAGCGAAGAAGATGTCCAAAGGATTCAAAGGGTCTGTTGTTCTTACACAAGACTCTGCAGGGGTGAGTCATTGGCGTCCTGGTCTTCTGCATCGCCTTGATCGTTACCTTTTTTCTGTAGCACTGTTCCCTATCAGCACCTTCTGTCTGCACCCAGAAATACGTTCGCGACTACTTCGTTGACGGCACTCTCCCAGAACCAGGTACCGTATGTAAACCCCTCACGCAGCCGTTTCCGTCTGTGGAGTCGCTTGGAGAAGCCAGTGAGCAGGCAATCCTGTCGGCCAGTATGACTGCGGATGAAAGAGAATTATTCGAGGCCGTGCTGGAACTCAGCAAAAGTCCTGGGATCGCCCATATTCACGATTTCTTATCTCCAGAGCCCGTAAACGTCATGAAAGCGCCTTGCGGTGTGTAGCGGTACGCGGTCTAGCCGTTCTACTTATTTGAGAACCCTTTACGACATAAGTCTTCCGTACAATTCTGTGAGTTTGAAAATCAGACGAAAACAACGAAAAAATACTTTTGCATGCTTGGTTCTGTGTAAGATGTTTCAAATGCATACGACAAGCTCATCCATACTCGCATCTGGACCACCCTCAACAGTGTGGTTATTGTATGCGACTATCATATGTGTGTAAGTATTACGAGTCAACGTGAGGTTGCGCAAACATTTTTCTGATTTCTTTGTTATTTGAAGTTCCTTCCATGTTGCATCAAGGGTCCCCTGTGATCGGTTGGCCCGGAGCGTTTCTCCCTCTTCAGATCCCAGATGAAAAGGTGTGCGTACTGCACTCACACCATGATGGGCGTAAGTATTTACAATACAAAACAATACAGTCCTTACTGAAAGGGATCGCCCAGGTGCCGCCAAGGCCAACTCGTGCAATGACTTCCGCAACGTTGTCCAAATCATAGATCATGGGTCAAACAAATTACGACATAGTGACTCGCGCTAGCGGGCAAAATCTCCCTTTGTGCGAGCGGGTTGCCTTTTAGATGATCTAGAAGGCGGCTCCGACGGCGGGATGACTATATTTGGTATGTGCGCCCTATTCCCAATCATAGCAACGAGTCATGTCTGCAGGATCCCAGCAGGGTCCCGTCATCCGTCTTGTTCCTTAAACCTTTAAATATGGACGCGAACCACCAGAAATCCCCAACAATCTCATCAAGACATGCAACCTACTGCAGAAATCGAAAGCTTTATCTCCCGCGTTGTCGCGCTGCCCCTTGGTCCGGGAGTCGCGTTGGATGCCGCTCTGCAGCCTTCTCTTGACGACGAAATCGAGTTGCGCAAGTTATTTGCCCAGGACAGGCAGAATGCGCGTCTTGAGAGCCCACACGTCGGTCTTGTTGATGTCTTCGCAGCTCCCGATGGGATTCGCACCACTCGCGCCAGAGTTATTGCAGGAAAGGAGGACCTCTATGCCCAGCATGTCATGCCGTTGGACGAGAAGGACAGGCGAAAGGAGGGCACTCCTTCAATGGTTTCCGATCTCGAAGAATTCAAGAAGAACTGGGCTATCTTCAGCGAAGGGTCGTTGTCCCAGCTTATTGATTGGAACAACGTCGTCGCAGCTGGTGGTTCGGTTCTCGCTTGTCTGACCCCTCTAGACGAGAAGGACAAGACCTCCAAGCGTGCTATCAGGAAGTTCTACCATAACAATGCCTATCCCACCTCCGATATAGATATCTTCCTATGGGGTTTGAACGCGGAGCAGGTAGGAACCGCCTGTTTTGGTTTGAAACTATCTGACTTGTTCACCAGGCCGAAGCAAAGATCAAGACCATCTACGAGGCAGTTCGGGATTCCGTTCCCTGGGACGTTACTTGCATTCGCACCAAGCATACGGTCTCTATTCATTGTACGTTCTATCAAATTCTCAAACACCCTCATCTTACACTGGATGAATTACAGCTCAATACCCTTACCGCTCTGTTCAAATCGTTCTACGCCTCTATCACTCTCCTGCAGAGATTCTGGCTGGATTCGATATCGATGCGCCCTGCTGTGCATATGACGGACAGCGCATTTGGGCCAATCCTCGCGCTGTCGTGGCCATGATGCGTCAGTGCAACACTGTTGATATGACCCGCCGATCTCCGTCGTATGAAATCAGGCTCGCGAAATATTCTCGTAGAGCCTTCGAGGTCTATGTTCCCGGTCTTAAACGCGCGGAAATTGACCCAACTGTGCGTCACAATAATTGTTTTGTTTCCGTATTAACCCTAACATTGTTCATAGATCTTCGAGCGCTCTATAGCCAGGATGGAAGGCCTTGCACGACTCCTTGTTCTAGAGAAGTTGGCTGACGAAGGAATGCGTACGGCGTTCCTTGAAGGCAGACGCAAATTGCGCGGACGTGCGAATCAAGCGACTCGGTACAACAGGTACAACAAACGCAAGTACAAGGGTGACCTCAAAGAAGAAACCGGTATGGGTATCGAAATGAACGATTATGATGTCGCGTCTCTACATATACCCTATGGCCCAGGCTGGGACGCGCGCAGAATTGATAAGCTGGTTTATCAGACAGTAAGCATGGTTTCCACAGCTATTGATTAATTTCGCTCATGGAAATTCATCAGGATCTTGGAATGAACTGTATGCATCTAACATGCTTTACCCCAATCATTGTTTACGATATTAACATCATTTGAAAAGCTACTTTCAACCCTAAGAATAAAGGCCGTCGTTTGCATCGGCATCCTGCGTTTTTTGGAACCATCGAAGAATGCTTGGAGGACTGTTGCGAGGTACATTTAAGCACCTCATGTCGTTATGCCTTAATACAAGTACTCACTCTTTCGTATCAGCACTGTCCTCAGCCAATTGACGATGACGAGAAGCAACTGCAGAAAGAAGAAGACGAGATATACATCAACGGTCGTATCAGGTAATATGCCTGCCTATTGCCTGCCCACGACCATTTATTCATATAACTTCAGATTCATCGAGGAAAATCCTGGACGCCAAACAATGACCGGTAGTTTCAACCCTATCGATGTCGGCGAATGGAGTGACCAAGTCTATATAAAGCCTACCCAGGCATTTTTCACTGCCATTGCTGCCCGGGATAGGGCAACCGTCCAACAGTTAATTCAGGAAGGTATCGACGTCAACCAACGCGACTACGTCGGACGCACAACCTTGCATGTTGCCATCGCCGCTAGAGCCTCTGACATTGCCGCCGACCTCATCGACGCAGGTGCTAGGATTACAGCTAGGCTTGCAGACGGCAGAGCTCCTTTGCATCTTGCTGCGATATATGACCAACCAACCGTCATTGCTAAATTACTCGAGAGAAGTGTGAAGAATGCAGCAGACTTGAAGGCGAAAGAAGAAGCTGATGAAGCTGAAGCTGCCGCTGCTAAGATGGATACAGCTGATGAGGCCGCACGGCGCTCTTCGGAAGATGATTGGAGCTCACACGACGACGAAGACGCTGTCATGTCCGACCCCGATGAAGAAGACGAAGAGGAGGAGGAGGAGGAGGAAGAAGATGGCGATGACGATGATGAAGATGGAGGCCGACCTCGAAAGGTCAAACCCAAAGACGAAAGTCCACCTCACGATGAAGTTGAAGAAGACAATCAGCCCGACGTAATTGCTATCGATGAATTCGATTGGGACTTCGGCTTCTCCGCCCTTTCGTATGCTATCATATACGGATCTCTGTCTACACTGAACGCTTTGATTGAGGGCGGAGCCGACCCCAAGATGCCTTCGAAGCAAACCGATATGTCGGACCCTCTTCATCCTCTAACCCTTACACTTCTCCGCGAGGATGAGGATATGGCCTGCAAGATTGCGGAGCGTCTCCTCCAACTGCCTTCTATCACTTCATCCACAGCCGATGGGGACATGCGAACCATTTTCCACCACGCTGTAAATGCTGGTCGGACGAAGATTGTGGAGACCCTCCTTCGATGCGATCCACATGCAGTCACTGTCCTCAACTTCCCATCTATACAACACCAGAATGTAGTATTCCCCGTTGTCACTGCCATCAAGAAGAGACACTTCGCCGTCCTGGGTGTCTTGCTAGCTTACGGCGCGAAACTGGAACTTGATGAGCCAGATGTGACGAATGCTCTCGATGCTGCGTGAGTTTGTTTTTTTATTTTTTTTTACTGCGGTATCCTTCAATTTTTGATTTTTTGGCTATGGTAGCACGTCCGATACGCGAACAAGGTTGACCAATTACAATTATGGTTCAGTCAAGAACTATCTGAATATTGTTTATCAACCCCTCGAAATTGCTGTCAACACAGGGGATGATATTGCCAAACTTCTCGTGGCACTTGGTGCCACCATCGACTTCGGTTTGAAGCGCGCTCTGTATCAATATTCAAGTACTAGCGAACGCCGTAGTCTCAAGGACTGGGTCGACTTTGCTGTAGCAAACCTTGGCGAAGACATCACCTTGAAAACTGGTGAAGCCAGACGCGCTCAACAGGAAAAGGATGAAGCCTCCCAGAAAAGTGAAGAAATGGACACTTCCGATGCCAAACCTGGCTGGAAGGGATTCTTTGAGAAACGGTTTGCGGATGCCGGGTCTGACAGGAATATAGCTTCAAACAACACCAAGCTCCTCTTGATCAATGAAGAGCGTAGGAAAGAAGAGGAACTTGAACGCCTCAGAGATGTCAGAGACTTCCTCGCGGACCTCCAGGATGCCCTTGTCGAGAAAAAGGCCAAGTCCTGGAAAGAAATATACCCAACTGTGGAAACAGAAGCCACGATCATGCTTCCATCGTCAACTTTCGTGCACGCAACTACTGCAGTAAAATCTAACGCAGAGACAAGCTACGTCTATATAGCGAAGAACAACTACACTACGAACCATGTCCCAGCACATCTCGTTGACAGATACGACGAGCTGTATGAAGCTTGCTTCGCTGGAGATAACGATAAGATCCAAGCTCTCTGCTTACCTATCCAGGGCCAAGAACCCACCTTTTCGCAGGGTGTATCGTCTCCTTTGAAAATCTCTGTAAGATTGATAGAAGGCACAACATCTAGATGGGATGCTAGTGGTGAGTTTACGTTGTTTTGGTGGATCACATTATCAATTTACATACCTTAATATAGGATATACGCCTCTTTATGCTGCAATCAGCGGACGTCGTTGGTCATCCGCCAAACTCATCCTAGCAATTGCTACAGCACAATACTCGAACGATGATGACGACGACGAGATGGAGGAGTTCACAGTTGACTTAGGCAAGAATGCAATTTACCGTTGACTATCAACATTATCTGAAGCGCTTTCAAATCTAGAGGAAGACTCCGCTGAATACGACTCGGACGCATCGGAAGTTACAATTGAAAGGCAAGAAATCAGATTCATCGACATCGCCACAAAACCATCAGCAGTCAAATCAGAGATTCATCCCAAACAATTGCTTAATGACACTGTCGCACCTATGCAGGGTCACCGCAGCTGCAATCTCTTGACAAAAAGTGTATTCGACCATGACTTGGAAGCATTCGTCCAGATCGCCAACCTCTACCAATCGGCTCTGCCTCAATCCTTGGACCTCGAAGAGTCAAATGTTTTGAGCGCGATTCTAGAACAAGACCAAACTGATATTTTGGACGAATATATCAGACGCACAGGCGATGGTGTGGATATTGATTTAGCCAAGAAGACCGGGGATATACCAGCAGAAAGCGAGCTACCTTCTGCCACGAACGACGCCAACAGGACGTATCTTGGCTTGAACGTTCACGGCAAGAAACGAACGGACCTCGCCAATAAAAACGACCCGAATGTTACTGACTATGGCAATACTGTTGTTCATCCCTTGGTTTGGCGTGCTATCTTTTCGAAGGCGAAGGGTATCCTTGCCTATCTTGCCTCCGGCCGCCCTCTCGCCGCGTACAAGTTTTATGCCTCAACCCACACTGAACCAAAAGCTCTTTGGCTACGCCGTGTTCAGAACGACCAAACTTCCGGAAACCTACTAGAGAAGAAGGTGTCGACCTGGCTGGGCTGGCATATCAATCCACTCGGCGAATCTCCTCTTACTGCCGCCATCATCGCGAATGATTTGAAAATCATCAATCTTCTCGCCAAGTTACAGCCTACCTTGATAACTCAAGCTTTACAAACGAAGTACGTCGTACGCGAGAATAACTCAAATATTTCTAGAATTGACAACATTTTAGAATCAAATTTGTTGGAGAAAACGCACTGTCATTGGCAATAGCGTGCGGCGGTAGTACTAAGATTCTCGACTACCTGCTCTCGAGAAACGTTTCTGCTACGGAGCGTTCTACTGTGAGGTGGTAAGTTAGTTTCTTTGACTATATCTGTCCTTCCCTGATCGCGAAATCCTCAGGTGGAATATCTATCATCAAATTTGTTGGAAGAACAATGGTGATCTCTTGGAATATTTCCTCAAGAAATTGCCAAAAGATGTGAACGAGAGCCTATTGGTCGAGCAATCCAAAGGCCGACTCAACACGGTAAGTAATCATTGCTAATTTATCGCTATTCTTCCAAGGTCTCAACAATCTTAGCCCCTCCATCTTGCTGTGAAGTATGGTTCTATCAGAATCGTCAAGACCATTCTGGCATATTCTCAATCTGCCCTCCTGATGCTGGACGTTGACGGCCAGACACCGCTACACTGCGCTGTCAGCAAGTCCTACTATGGAATTACAAAGGAGCTCCTCGCGGTAGTTCCACCCAAAGCCTTGCACATTGAAAATTGTGTTGGTAACAGTCCCTTGGACATCGCAATGCTTGACGAACTACGGAGCCGTGTTGGCAAATTTCGGTCGAATCTCCAACAACGCAATTTCGACGAGATCTCTCCTGGCGGGTACAAGATCACTGGCCTCCCTCTTGACCTATTCTTGGATAACGCGGACGAGATTGGCAAGATGCTGGCTGGCCTCGAGGAGAGCAACGGCAAGTATAAGGCTAAGATTATATCTGTGGTCAACAAATGGGCCTCGCAGAGGGAGAGCAAACTACCTATTTTGCGAGAGAAGAAGCGTGTCGAGGACCAGAAGAGAGAGGATCACAAGAAGTTACAAGAAACCTTGACGAACTCACAGAGTACTCTCGTCCCTCCTAGCGACCCAAAGGACACGATCGATGTTCTGGAAGTGTGGAAGCTCATGCACGAAGCTGCTTCAAGCGCCCCAGTCGATGTCCAGCGTCGTCTGATTCACCTGTTCGAAGTGCAGCAGTCCGTTGCAGCGACACTATCCAAGGTGCGCGGCGAGGATGGAGACACTGAAGACTACAACAATCAGTACTCGTACTACCACAGCAGACGTTCCAGGAAGCTCGATGACAAGGGTGAGTTAGATGAGGAGGAATCTAAGGAGAAGATAGAGAAGCGGCAGAGTATGGCTCTTAAACACGTACCCACCACGCCCGATACCGATTAAATGCTTGACGAGGTATTTTTCAAATGAATTGCAAAGGTCAGACGAAGTGATTTGTCGTATGTGATTATAAATCTCGTGAATGTGTTCAGCAATGTGCCTTGGTGTATAGAAGCTTTTTGAATCAAATTTTGTATATGTTGGCAAATGAGGGATATAGCATTGTGCATATGATGAGCATTAGATTGGACTTCGATATACATTGCTGAGAACAAAATACAGCAGAAAAGTGGAAGACATGTTTGTTAACCAGGCTGTCGCGAATAATCTAGTCCACTTTACACGGCGCTCATTCTTCGAAGCTGTCATCTGGTCTGATTCTTGAAAGGTAAGACCCATCCAATGCACCTGAAACAAATCAGATGAGTGGCTCAGCCTTAATGGTTGAAGCGACTCACGTCCGACATCCATGGAATTATATTTTCCCCGGTACGCAGAAATCACTGGACTTGGGCTCGTAAGGAAATCAGAGCTCGACGATGAAAGGGTATTGGTCGAGGAGTTGGGAAGAGGGGAGTAATGAATTACACGCGAGGGAGTGGATATAGGAGATTGCGCGTAGGGTATTGATGACGACGAAAGGTTTAGTGAAGCAGACGTCAGGGAAGTAGATGCGGCGGGCGAAAACCCAAATGGCTTTTGTAGTTGAGGGCTAGACTGTATAGAACGTCAGGATACAAGCAAAATTATTATGCACAAAAATACCAACATTAGGAGATAGAACTTTGAAAGGACGCTTAGGTGTGGATAAAGATGAGCTTTGCGTTTGGACCTTTACAGGCGATGATATTGGAGGTAGTGGCATGCGCGGGTACTTCAGCGCATATCCAGCCTCCAAAACATTGTACGAGAAGAGAGCCAGCAGTGCTATTTCTGATAAACATAATCAATAAATAATTAGACCTTCGATACTTTCAATAACACACACCTGCAACTGAAAACCATTGCCAAAACCACTCAGTCGACCATGTTTGTTGATCGATGCCTCTCAAGATTGTTCTTGACGCAGTAAGCACAGAAGGTATCGGAAGCAGGTACAATAGAAGCAATACAGCAACCAGGCAAAGTACGTTGAAGCGTATTCGTTGGATTGCCTCCGCTTTGTGAGGTTTGAGGTGGTTGGCCACCGTCGATATTAGCGAACCCCGCTTTGATGGCATTTTCGGAGATTGTAGGGTGAATGATAGTCTTTTGTACAAGCCAAATGATAGATGAAAGGACTAGGGGCACCGCAGAGCTGATTTGAAAGAGATTTGGAGGAAACGGACGTTGTGCAAAACACGGTGTTGATGGTTGACAAGAAAAAGATAACCACACGTGCCACATACGCGCAAACGCGTCGCGTCGAAATTAAAACACCCGTCGGCCGCGATGTTGGAACTTGGAATTCAAAATATGTATTCATCTTTGAACAAAACTTGAGATAATTATGTACAGAGAATCAGCTATCAATCTCTAGAAACGCGAGGTAAAGCCAGAAGTCCAGGCATACGCGTCTTGCCAGTGTTAGTGGTAGTCTTGATAAACTCCATAGACGCGACATATAATTCTTTCTCTCTTCCTGATAAAGACGAAAGTAGAGCTTGGATATGCTCCTCCTTATTGACGCTACTAATATCACTAGGAAAGGGTCCCGATTCTGGTTGGCAGACAGTTCCAGGTTCCGGAAGATTTCCACTATTGAAATAGTCCTCCACACATTTCATGGTACAGATGGAAGGGGCGGCGATGGAGCAATGCTATAAGCAAATATTGCCAAAATTAGGATTCCGAACACTCCAAAGAGTATTCAACTCGACTTACACCGACGGAATTTTGAGTAAGAACTACTGATCCAGGAAACTTGGTAGACATTTTATGGGCCCTGTTCGTATTGTTATATTCGTTATTGGAGAGAGAAAACAAAGAAACACTTGCATGCTCAACGGCGTTACGGGGTCTAGATGTAGAATGAATTTTTGTCGGTCACTCAGGCTTGAATATTGAGCTCCTACCAGCTGTATTTCCGATTAGCAAAATGGGATGGCTTGTGCTGGCGTCAAATGGGCCTTGAAAATGATTCTTCGGGAACCTCGGCCAACCTCTGTTGCAAAAGAGGTTCATATCATTATCAAAGTTCACAGATAAATTGATTACTTACACGCAATTTGTTCGTATACGAGACCATAGATCACCCCAATGCGAAGACTTTGTAAGCGCGTCTACATATTCTTGCGTGGATGCAAGGTCAGACGGTATATCATTTCCGTCATTGCAAAGTATAGCCATGACCCCATCTTCCACTCTCTCAGAAGAAGGGTGGTCGTGGCAATCACACTCCAATGGCTTCCGGTCAATCATATCAAAAATGAGTGAACCGTCCCCAGCTGCAAGCGCCGCAAGTCCATTCGCCAGTTTGGGAAACAGGAAATATGGAGTATAGAGCGATTCAAAGACGGCAGAATGCAGCATCTTGTAATCCACTATTCCATAGCCGGACTTCGTGCGGACTGGTATTGGGCGCCGGCGAATGTTTTCGTAGAGCGTCGTCAAGTTTTTCCGTACGTCCTCTGGATTAGGTGCCCAAAATGCACATCCATCCGGACCGGCGTCCGCGCAGCCATCGTAGAAGTAATCCATGGCTTTGTCGGTATCCTGTAGATTATAAGACCATAAAGCTGAATTGATTGGAGTTAGAATTTTTTTCTTGAACAAAGAAGTACCCACTGGCATAATAGTTTTCAGAGTCCATCACACCATCGATAATCATACGCTCGACTTTATCCTGTGGACGATAATCAGCGTCAACGCCAAATCAGCACAGTAATAATTAGGCTTACCGGAAACATAGCCGCGAATGTAGCACCAAGAACAGATCCATAGCTGACAAGAATTTCTTCAGGAGTGTCTTTGGATAAGGATATAGAACTCACGAGAACCCCCAGTACTGAAGCTTATCTCTTCCGTGAGCCTCGACGATGCGCAGCATATCCCGCGCAGTTTGATCCGTATTTATGTGTCGCAGATACCCATCGTCGTTCTCTGCAGTTAATTTACCCAAAACATGTGCACGCGCCCAAGCGCGCCCTACACCTTCTGAGGAGTTGGAGAGTAATTGCACGCCCTCGAGCCATAGTTCACGCTCAACCTCAGTTTTGAAAGAGGATGCTTTGGGAAGGGACCGCGCAACCCCTGTGTTTTTTTGAATCGCAATAAGTAGACAACTAAGGGAAGATTCTAGTCACTGACCTCGTGGGTCAAACCCAACAATATCAAACTGCGGGCCTACAATTGTGCTAAATAGCCGTCCAGCTTCGCGTACGAGGTCTACGCCGCTCTCACCGGGGCCGCCGGGGTTGAAGAGGATAGGCCCTCGGTATAATGACGAGGCTACTGTAGAGCGTTTGCGAATGAGCGCGATGCTTCCTTGGTTTGCGTCTGGTTCGGAATAGTTGAGGGGAACCTTCGAGCGGGTTTGATTATTTCTTTTGT
>QFFD01001433.1:0-34751 GCA_003314615.1 Pholiota microspora
ATTTGTCTCGTTGTTCTCTGGATTCGGTTCTCACTGTAAGTGTATGTAACGAGCCTCGAAAGAGTCGAAGTACGGCCGGTAACATAACTTCATAACGAAATAGTTATCATGTGAGGCTTTGGACGCCGACGCTTGATTATGACTTTCTAGCCATATGTACGCCCGCAAAGTCCGCTGCAAAAGTATGACTCGCAGACTACTACCTTCCTCAAATCCCACCTAGGCTAAACCTAAACTATCTACAACCTATCTCGTCTCGCAGCAGTAGACCCGAGCTCTCCCAGGTCGTTTGTAACGTAGCACCATCCGCCCCCGCCGTTAACCGTATGGACACCCGTTTTAGGAAACAACCGCGACTCTCCCGGACCTTCCCAAACCTGCATATTCCTCCCACCTTTCCCTGCGCAAACACTGACTTATGCACAAGTGACTCTGCCCCAGATTCGTCCTCCTTTCGCAGTCTACCGCCCAACACCCACCGCCCTCGCGCGACTTGTGATCCACGTTGCCAAGACCCGAGATAAGTAGCACGAACGGGTCCTGTTCAGCCCACTAATAACTTGTTATAAATTACTTACAATTGACGCACACACCCGGTCGGCTATTTATGGCGCCCTCACCTTCCTTTTAGGGAGGTCTTGTTGCCATTTTGGGACAGATCGTCTCAGGTAGGCGGGGGATTGTTTGTTCGTTCGATTGAAATTCATCTGCGGCTGTGTGTGTCTGTATAATATCCCGTGCTGGGTCCTGTTCGGCTTCTTGTGTTGGAATTGCGAGGAGATTCATTTGGGACTCCGTTCATTTGCCATATATTCGAGCCTCAGGTCGAGGTCGATGGCATACTTGAGTTACTTGTGTTGAGCTGCGTCATCTCTGGGATCGTGGACTGTTATGCTGGGCTTAACTCCGCTGTGCGTTGGTGTTACGGAAATTGTGTGCTTCGTTGAAACGCCATGGCTTAGTCTGAGAACTGAAGTATGGCGACGCTGTACATAGTGCCTGTACACAACACAACAAACTCCTCGAGTCCCGAGGACTGAGGAAGGTATCAGCAGAATAACGATCGAAAAAATCAGGCGATTAGAAAAACAGTAGACGTAGACATGAACGACTCCTGATCGAGCTATTCAATTGTGCCTTCCATCCCCTCCCTTCCTTTCGATTCCCCGCAATGCATACAATACTCTGATCATGATCAGTAGATCAGGGTCATGCCATCCCATGCCATGCTCCCCATGTTCTAATATTATAAGACATACATCCACAGACGAAGCAAACTGGCCTGCAGACTGCCCTTAGGGGCGCGCTCGGTTTATTTCCAGTCCTCAGGCTTCCTGCTAGTGCCAGTGGCTGTCGTCGTCAAAAGGCTCCGACTTCGGGGAAGGCTGGGCTCGGAGGCAGGAGACATGCACCTGAGCACCCAGTCGCTGCGCAGCCAATGGCAGCGACCCCGGAGCCCCAAGGTACTTCATTTATAATTATAACTATGGACGTGCCTTCGACTTCTCGTCCAGCTTAAGCCCGCAATCTGCACCAAGACTATTTATACATGATCCAAATACGACTCGGAATCAGGATTCTGGGCGAGGTTTATATATAGCACCGCACGCTATCGTAAGTATTAAAGTACTTATCAACGTTTGCAGAACGCGCGCATGCGCGTCGTCGCTCCCTGAACAATTTATACATACGGGTTGATAACCTTGGAGATCAGCTGGAAGCAGCGCGATTACTTGTGATTGCTATTAGTATCCCCTCAGGTAGAAGCGTCCATGCGTGTACTAAAGCAGCCCATGATAGACGCGACCGCATCGTTCGGAGACGATTACTGGTACCTCACCTCGCCTCTCGCACCTTCCTATCGCGGTCATCTGAGGAAATGTTCTGAGGGGACGCGTAAATAGCAACGCTGTACCAACGCTTCACCGGGCTCCACATTGACCTTTGTCCAGCAATATGGCGGTAGAATAGTCAGCTGTGCATAGAACCATAAGGCGTAGATGGACTTGCAGACGTATTTCATACTGTTCCCTTGTTTCTTTATTTGTTCAGCGGAAGCGAACCGATGCTTGACATTCACTACTGGATATGAGGCGACGATGAAGAATCTAGAGGAGCTCATGAACGGATGCGGCCGCAGACAAGCTACCGTATAGTAAGGAAATACGCTTATCGTCGTCTAAACTCGTAACCCAAACGCTCATGCAAAGCCTAAGCTCGAGTCAAAGATATCATCTGATTTCGGATTAAACGGACATACAGAATACAGAATTCTCTCCTGACGATTGTTTTCGCTCGACAAATCTCTTGTATCTTCAAAGATTCCCCTATCCGCTGTATCCGCTGTATCCTCGCAAAAGAACGTCTGGAACGAATTGAACCAGATAATCTGTGTACAATCTGTGCGAGGGACCCAATAACCACGAGTTAGCAGTATACCAATTAGGCCAGTACGCTCGATATCCCACAGTGATTTGTACGATCGAGAACAGCACAGTTGAAGAAGCTGTAATAGGTGTACTATGTTCCGGCCATAGCGTTCATAGCGTCCGAGAGGGGGAGCATGTACATAGGAGTTTAGGCTCTTGAAAGTCTCGAAGACGCGACTTTCTTTGACAAGTTGACGTGGGAGTGAGAGTTCAGGCTGATCTCACACACGCTCGTGCCCAGTTCAATGGCAGAGGAAATGAGATGAAGCTGGCATCTGATGCACAGGGAACTCCTGTAGGTAGAGATTACCAGGCGTAATTTCCCGACAATGACTGCGGGAATGGGTGACTACGCTCAGGAGGTTATGTTCCCGAGAAGTCGATCGATGGCAAGACTCCGAGCGTGGGTCGCCTGACACATACTTTACCACAGTTTACTTTCAATATACGACCTTGACCTTTTCATTATATAGGTGATTTGATCCTAAGTGAGAACATAATTATATATGAAGCTCTGACACCCCATCTTTCATATAATTACCGTTATTCACAGGAGGAGACATTGATTCTCCCAACCGGTTTCGATGGCGAAACAATGAAGAGACCATTAAGAACCTTGTTGAAGCGCAAAGCTTTGCGAAGCAGAGAGAGAATGTGAAGGTAGTATAAGACAATCTGCCCACTTAGAGCACACATTCAAATAAGCGCCGCTACCTGCAGTCGCGATCCTGGGCGCTTAAACCAATCTATCTGGCACAGTTTCCAATTCGACCCGCAAAACCTCTGCTGAAAATCTGTTTACTATCAAAACAATTCACATCATAGATGCAAGGTCAATGTTCAACCTTGACTGGAACGACATATGTGGATCGATCGACTCGAGTACAGCATCAGGTAGCTTCTCATTTTGTAATCTCTGAGCCGTGATCAGTCCGAGCGATATTTAGAAACTTATCTTCGTAACGCAGCATGAGCGAAGATGTATCAACTGCCCAATATGGGCTAATATGAAAATGAGTCTCGGGCGTCATGGCTTCCGGCCGTAGCAAGAAGACCACAGGACGATGTCAGACGAGTAGGTTTAATTGGAGCCCTGAAGATTTGAAGCGCGGCAAATTGTCCTGTAAACATAGAGTTAGTACACATGTCGAGAAGGTTCGACGGAGCTGCTTGGGGTTTGGTACGATTCAGAGCGTTCGAACCAAGTTCGGACTATCTTGAACTATCTTAGAGAAATTCCCGCCAAGGAGTGGGGTTATTCGGCTGAAGCATTCCGTGTGGCGTCTGTCTGGAGGCTTGCTATGCATTGAGTGAGAAATTTCGTGCACTTCAGCCAATGTCGAGCACTCTAAAATTCAGAAACATCATGCATCATGTTTCCAAAGACTTCTTGGATGTTGCATGGCGCGCGAAATCCGACATCGGCCCGGCGGGAATGGATAATAGGCGGGTTTGAGGCGGGTACTGGGCTTTGACTATACTAACTTGAGGGTGCTTCAGCTGCTGAGCTTAGAACTCATGCTCTATACTATTAAAGTTCAACAGTGCCATTCAGCACTAGATTCCTGATAGCGAAAACCATTAGTATTGCTCGTGAAATTATCAAGTCACGATAATGATTGGGCACCTTGTTGGAGTCTGTCACACCACAATAATAAGTATGGCCAGACGAAGTAAGAGCAGAACCCTCCGAATTGCCGACGAGCGTATTGAAGGAGTATCGTTTGCCCAACAACAAGGCGCGGCCGCTGATGGAGTGAACGTTCGGAGACGGGGTTGCTGCACAAGGGAACTATACAAACTATACAACAGTCTATCGGGTTCATCGGTCAGGTTGCCGTTTAGCAGCCGCCGTCGATTGCATGCCGAATGAAACTCTGAATATAGTAGACGGTGAGGGTCAGACAGCGGCTGGATGACGTCTTTACTGACTTATCGTTACTGTTTGAAACTCGACAGAGCCTGCAAATTTGAGCGATGAGACTAGATATTGAAGACATGGAAAAGCAGGCAAGGAGTGTAGGATGAATAAATTGACGTTGGGCGCTTACCGCCAGGCTGAAATAACAGCACCAATTATCTTACCTCGCATCGTTTGTCTGGGTCCGAGGACATCCATGGAAAAACGGAAGGTAGAGGGCTTTCCACTGCTGCGGCCAAGGACACCTAAGTTCATCCTCCGGAAAAACGAACGAGTGCAGAGGGAAAATTGTTCCAGGAAGGGACAGAGACTTGAGAATGCGTATCCATAAACACAAGTGAAAGCGAACACCGTCATTGTTGAGCTCAAAATCTTTGATCATACCGAGCAGCAAAAGCCCGAGATCTAAACGAGAATATCATCCGGGGTATGTCAATAGCAGGAAATAATGGCCTCGAGACGAAAGCAATGTTCTATTGCTGCTTACTGGGTTGTTCGCAAGAAGCCTCTTCAGGAGTTATCGGAGAAATTCCCGTGATCAGATGAGAACTAAAATAGTCACTCATATAGATGAATACAGCTGCATACTTGCAGAGTTTAATGAACGAGCTTACAAGATTATTCAGCCACGTTAGAAGTTCGCGGACGATTTAGAATTTTCTAGGAACTACCCGAGAAAGGCACAGCACAAGGGCGTTTGAAGAGAACTAGACGTTGATACAGGAGCGCAAGAAAAATTGCAGATATGTCCTATCAACGCAAGAAGAAAACAATGCTGGTCAGTGAGTTATTGAGGGGAATTAACAGATACCATAGTCTGTGTTACCTAGGGTTGCGTTGAACCGCCAAAATTATTATTTTTCATGGGGAACTCACGAAGTTTTTCGTCTAAATCATGTTGCTTCCCGAAGATCATGGACAGGAAGCTGTATGTGTCTCTGTTCTGAGATTAGGTTGCTTGGTACATCTTTGCTTCTTGGCGGACCGTTGCATTCCTCCGAGAGTGTATGTATAATTAACCGCATTACCTGTGCGAGAAACAATTTCTCAAGGTGAATTCGCTTTGCAGAGACAGGCCGTTAGGTACAGGAGAGAAGAAAGCGAGCTTTCACCGTCTGATATCGAACCTATCACTTGATGCAGCGTTCAACTTCGAAAGGTGCAGCAGCGAGCCAGTCCACGGATTCAGATACGGACGCGGCGAAAGGTATTCCTGTCATTCGTGAAGCTGGACATTGTAGAATGGCTTGATGTACAACGCGTTGTCTATAGGCCACTGCTAAATTCTCACAGGGTGTAATAGAAGCCAGGCTAGCCTTGCAAGGGCTTGAGCTTTTTTCCTTCCCTCATCAATCGATTCTCCCGAGAGAAATGTAACGTCGTAATACCAACGAGGATCAGCAACACTACTTGCGAGCCCATTGCCGTGCCAAGTCCTAAAACGAAGACAGTCAGAGATCATTTTGTATGAGGACTTGCATTGCACGTACCTGGAATATAACGTGGACTGACCTTTACACGGAAGACGGTTGTTGCCATGAACCCCGAAAGACCTGCCCAAGAAATATTCACGGCGGTTTGTACATTCCTAACCACAAACAAGGGTAGGCCACCATGTTTCGAAAGGTCAACAGACTTACCTCGTGCTATGCGATACGACATTATTGGTGCTCTGGTTTGGCCAGAACTATGAGTCACCCTGAACACAGATACAGAAACAAAGTCACGCACATAGGCAAGGATCGTTGGAATAGAACCTGAATTCCCAATTGTAGTCAAAAAGACACCTGAACGACTTCGTTGAGGAAACTCGACTGCCAGCAACTGCAATTGATGAGCCATACCAAAATACCGTACTTCATTCTGCTTCGCAAACGCAGTGATACTCAGCCCAATAAGACATACAATCACACTGCCAACGATGAAACCAGCGCGGTGTTTGTCTATCAGAGAAGTATGCAATGAGCATTGTGGTAACGATCTAAATCATTGAATCAATACACTGTAAGTTTGGACAGGATTTAATATTTACCGAAGGGCCGTAAGGGGGTGCGCTCTGGAAGAAAAGTCAGGCAAAGTAATATATTCCTTCAGCGAGTAGCGAACATACCAGGAGCAATGATGCGGTCTGCGACCATCCCATGCCTTTCAAGATGATAGGAAGGAAGAACGACAATTCACAATGTTAGTGCAACATTCGTTTACGCAGAGCAGGGAGCGTAGTACCTCTTCTGAACTTCGTGGCGCTAGACAAGGGATGGAAAGAAAGATGCCTGTGAGGAGAAGGGTTTGAGTTCGACGCATATGAATGCAGTATGGGGCTAGTTCACACCTCAAAAATGCCTATTAATACACGACAGAGGACCAAATACCCCCAAGAATGAATAAAACCCACGCCAATCAGCACTGCTCCCCATACGAGGACGATGAACGAGAGCCAATTGCGAACTCCAAGATAACGAAGAACCATATTTCCTGGTAATTGACTATTGAGGCTCAAGATCAGTTCACTGCTAAGTAATAGTTAGGGAGAAGATATGACATACAGGAGGATATAAGGAATAAAGTAGGTGCAACTGACGATGCTATACCGATTTCCTTTTACCAGTCCCTTTAATATGTCAAAGTTGGACCAGATACGGCAGCAGGAAGCAGAACATCACCTACAAGATTGACACCCATACCAGCAGTATAGGCAGAGCCCAGATTTATTCTGTCTATCAATGAGAATGAATAGACCAAGGCCAGGATCGGGATGATTCTCCAGTCGATGAAGCGTCTGAATGGAAACATTATACTGTTTGCACCAAGCAAGTATACTCCGCTCAAAAAATAAGCTTACATGGTTTTCTTCTCCAACTCAACATCATAATCCTCTGACAGGGAGATGAACGACGAGACATTGGAGAGCTCCTTTTCCTTTATGACCGAGTTGGCCTAGATTGATAGAGCAGAGGGGCCTTTATCGATGAACATGTTTGGTCTGACGTTGGCAGAGAAATTCACAGAATCCTGAGTACTTGGAAAGCTGGTCGGCGCAACGGACGAACTAACCCCCTGGAATGTATTCCATCTGTAGCAAAATACTTGGCTTTAAATCTATGACGAGATTGAGCCAGACCCTGAAGCAAAATTGACGGACTTACTGAGGAAATAGAAGGGCAAATGTAAAGCATGGAAGCTAACTATCGTCTACCATAGCCCAAAATCTCTAAACATACGCGTCACCATTGAGTCGCCGACTTGGTCAGGAAACTTCTGCTCAGCGTCAAAACGATTTTTAGGGTAAAAAGGCAGAGATAGAGTTAAATGCAGTCACTTTTGCGATTCTATGCGGGAGAATCATTCTGTTCAACTTCCAGGCTTGCCCTGCAATTTGGAAGTCAAGCGAAGTGGACATGTTGAGAAAAAGAAGTTAGAAAGAAGTTTCCCACGCATATTGGACGCTCAAAACGAATAGATACACGCCGTCGGCGCATCTTCGACTGTTATCCACTCTTCGATCGCGCCTTCATCAAAAATATTCGAGGAATCCACCATAACTGCGAGCTTCTGTAAAGCATCGAAGCATCGGCATCGACGCCTGTCATATGCAAACTATGGCACATTTGGTTCAAACGGTCAAACACAAACGCATATATTGCAAATTCGGTAATACAATTGAAGGGAGCGGGAGCGCGTTGCACGGGGACGACGCGATTCCACCGCGAATGACCATACGGGGTGAGATGAGAGGCTGCCCTTGCCATCGGCACCTGCGAGTGATGCCTCTAAATCCAAGATTCACTACAAAGTGTAGAGGAAACCGACTTCCCCTTCGAGAGGACCAGTCGCCGTTCCCTCGCGGATGCTCTTGTTCTGTCTTCGGTAGTGGAGAGTAGTGATAGCGAGAAGAATTAACATGAGTACTTGACAGGCTATTGTTGCGTATATGCCCGGGCGATAAGTCGGAAAATCGGCTTGACGAAAGATGACGCTCGCGAATATTCCGCCTGTGCTTCCGAATGATACGATAATAGCTGTCGAAATGGCTCTCTTAGTATGAGAGACAGTGTTATTCGCTGACTGTATTAATTCTTTTAGACAATACTCAATTTGGGTAGTTTGGGTACTCACATATGCCATAATTCCAGGGATACAACCCCCGGAACTAGCTGCCGCGAGAAAAATACCTATGGAAGTCAATAAGGGTTGCAAAACATTGGTTAAAAAGAAACTTGCGCGTACCTGCATATCGGCCACTAGGAGATTGTAAATAACCGGCCATAGTCATCCCAATTATTGTTATTACGGCTTGAATAGCAATTATAGCTGCCCTTTGCTGGTACTTGTCCGAGATCCAGGCGAAGAACATAATGCTGAGGGCCTAGAAGAGACAGAATATTCGAGTCAGGATGACTTGAAAGTTCTAGATAATAATTCTTTATCTAACAGCAAAGATATAAGGGGGAGCCGACTGAGGCAGATATGATCAAGTCAGTAAAGAAATAATACAAGGGACGTCAGCATACGAACCAACAACAACGAGGTGGTCTCGCTCCAGCCCATTCCTCGAAGGATAATAGTAATAAAAAAGCTGCACAAGCTGTGATGAGCCCCCCATAATTGAAAGTAGACGAATCAAACAAATACCTGATTGCATATGCGGGCATTGTAGTACACATGTACATGACACCTAAAAACCGCAAATATTTGAACAAGAGTCAATTTTATAGATAGGATCGAAGCTTTGACAGACGTCGTACCAAATGCCCATAATTTCCAATCTAACAGGTGCTTGACCAAAATCTTCATCGTCATAGCGTCAGGTATAGAATCGCCACGATCCTTTTCGATTCGTCGAAGAATGATGTCTGTCTCTTCAGCCGACAAAAAGGTGTTCTGATCAGGAAAAGACGGCAAGAAGAACCAGGCAACGATCCCAAAAACCATAGTTATAAGACCCTCGATGATCTACATATTATGTTGCGTCATAAAACTTTGTTGCAATTAAGTTTGATACAACAAGACTCACAAAAATCCATGACCATGCAGGTATCCCAGCTTTACCACCAAGAAGGGTCAACACATACGCGAAGATAGCACTGAAACCTCCGACGAGGACTCCAACCAAATAGAATGCTGCGAGTCGTTTCTGCACTTCATGACGCGTATACCTAAGAATGTTCTCAAAGTTTAACAAAGTGTCAGAAAAATATTGACCTATTTACCAGGTTGTGATGATATACACCATAGCCGGGAAGAATCCGGCCTAGATAGAGTTTTGGCCTTGTCAAACAACAACAAAATCGAAGATATATGAAAAGTATCATACCTCAAATATACCCAAAAGCACTCTGGTCAGGCATAAATATCCCCAAGTGGGTACAAACCCCATACTGAGCTGGACTGCACCCCATGCAACAACCAGGAAAGAGAGGTAATTAACAACACCTAATTGACGCAGACACAGGTTGCTTGGAACCTGACTGCATCAGAGTCAGTGGTCAACAAGAGTGATGCAGATGAATGTTGTAGACAGCTCACAACAGATAAGCAGGAATGAAAAATACGAGGGTTACAATGCTGTACCGGGATCCGATACTCAGATGCTTAGAGGATAGTACAATTAGCCATATATTGCAGCAAGTCTCTCCGACTGTCATGGGACACTCACAAGGGCGTGATCCATCCCAGCCGTGCGCGCCAAACCTAGGTTGGATCGGTCAATCAAGGAGAGCGCAGAAAGCACCCCAAGAAGCGGAAGCATCCGCCAATCAACCTTGCGACTAAAGAGACATGTGTTTAGCGCGATGCCATGCATTTGGGGTGAATGCAATGATGTTTACGGAAACTTACATGATGGCCTTTGCCCTATCCATCTCTTCTTCACTAGCAATTGGAAGTTCTCGAGGGCATTCCACATCGGATCGTGTCGAAATTGCATCATCTTTGTTCTGTGCGCCCTGGGGCGTCCCATGGCACAGAGAGGATGGCATTTAAGATCAAGTCTGGGTTTTGACAGCCTATGCAAATGAGAAAGTGAGGAAATACGAAGTTAAGAGCTTCTTGACTCTTCGAAAGACTGCAGGCGCGTTCTTATACTCAAGCATACGAGTCAAAACAGACGAAAGCAAATTTCGTTGAAGCAGCTAAGAAGTTGAGAACCACATCATCTGAGCGCCAACGGTGCCTAAGATCAAGCTGATTGCTAGCCAATATCAGTCGCCTCTCTAGTCCATCCCCAGACTATCCACCAAGAAGGCTGATGTACGCAAATACATGCCCGAAGACATACCAAATTTCTTGAGGAAAGGAAATACCAGAGCACTAAGGGGTTCAAATTTTCGCCGTAGCACACGGGTACCAGCTAAGTGAGAGGCATTCCGCAGTTATGTCGCCCGCTCAATATTAAGCCGGGGCGTACTTTTGACTTTCGAGTCAGGCGAGTCGGAAAAGGGACCGGTTCAGCGGGAAGCACAATGCACAAGAAGCCTGATAGAGATTCATTTTCACCAAGTCGAAGTCAAGCTGGTGGCCTGAATGCGAAGCTTCATGAGAAAAATTGAGTGAGTTCATGTATTGTGTAAAACAAAGATAATATACGCTTTGATCCTCACCTCGAAAGAGTATGTCTGGCGGCTTTCATCTGCCTCAATGAACTCATTTCTCCCGCTGGGTGCCTAGATGAACTGAAGGTGATAAGCATGCTTTCTGACCGAGATAGAGTAAGTCATCAGAGGGTGCAACCCCTCTACGCCCGACGCAGTGAGTAACATCAGTGGCGCTGGCAGCCGCATACATTATTGCATACCGGGGCGATGTATTCCTGACCCTTCTGCCGGTGAATACTATTTCGTTTGACTGATCAGAGATGATGACCATCTGAGGACAAGGTGACCCTAGAGGTCCAGATTGCAGCTTTTGATTGACAGCAGCAGGAAATCTCTACATTCCGAGCATTTGGTGGGAGGTGCATTTATGGAGAGTACGGTGCATCTTGTGCCGATCCGCACCTACAGGCTCCTGAGCATAATCCACGCGTCGGTCAAAGACAAGAGGCTGCAAGAGGGTCGTCGGTTGCTGAAGCGTTCAAAACGCGCTTCTAGAATAGATAAGATAAGATTAAAAGCGACGTCATTCATCTGCGAGAGTGGGGCAGAGGCATTATGAATCTGTCAACAAAAAATATTAGACTGAATGAAAGGGAATACGACCTACTGAATATTGAGGTGCAGACATGGTTTCTTGTGAGGGGCAAATCGCAGGGGCAATCCTTTACTGTCCGAGGTATAAGCACACCGTCCGCGCGCTATACATTCGCTTTGAATATTGTGTACATCCATACATTTAGTAATTCAACAACGTGCATCTAATACGCTGCGCCGTCGGAAATAGAAAAAAAGGTATGAGAGCTCGATCCGTGTAAAATGTGAGAGGAAAAAAGAAACAAACCAATAAAGCACGTATAACAACCTTCTACCTTTACACCTCTAGCACATAGCTATTCCATTATCATACAGATATTATTGGATCTCTCGTTTAGATCCTCCCGATGTCGTAATGTCCTTGTCTGATCCCTTTTCTTTGTCCTTGCCCTTGTCTGGTGTTGTGTGGGTCACTGTGGGCGTAGTTTCGTCTTGGTAAAGCCCGTGCTGTTCAATATAGTCTACCACAGAATTCGGCAGGAGGTAGCGGACAGAAAGCCCTCTCCGCAGGAATAGTCGGACCTATTATTGAATTAAGCATCAGAGAGAAGAACGTGGGCTTTTCGTTGATAACGCAGACCTTGGTACTGGAGACATCATTTTGAATTAATTGTGATATTAGATAGATGTTACTTCGCCATCGTGCAAGACTGTCGGTAGCCTGGTCCATTCCCGTGCCCGCGCGCTCCACAATTAGGCACCCATATCGCCCGAGGATATGTTCAAGCTGCAGACAGAGAAATCCATGAGAGCCAAATTGAAGATGGAGAAGGAGATGGACAAACATCGGAGTAACTCCATACGCCAGGCTCGCTCATTGTTCCAATGAGGTCTGAGCCGGCCAGCAGCATTATTCGAACTTTTCGCTGTTCACCATCTTGTGTGCGGACGCCTCCAAGGACGGTGTTGATCTCATAATCGAAATGATCCAATACAATAGCTGTGCGTTGGTACGTTTGGAACGCCTCCCATGTGTCGACCATGAGCCATGTATCCGAGTCTTCCGCTGCCAGTGTGCACATATTCACCCTAGAAAAGAAATCGTATCAACCACTGCGAATGCTTTTTTTTGGAGCATGGGAAAGTGATGGTAGGAAGTCTCTCCGTTCAGGTAGAATCGCCTGCTACCTCATCATACGACCGGACTGACATCCGAAATGGGACAATCCGGATAGATAATGAGTATAGAAGGCGCGCGGAGCCGTTTAATCTCTTCGGCAGACAAAGAGCAGAAGATGGCCTTGGCTGCACGGTCTGACGGGGAATCGCGAGAAGAACACATACCGATGGCGAGCGCTGAGCAACCCGGGTTTCTTGTACATATCGCTCACAGGACTGAGATAGCCTCCAATAATCTCAAAATCGGTGTTTTGCCTGACATAGTCCTTTGCCATCTCAAACATGCGGAGATGGAGGTAGGTGACTGGGCTAAAGGAGCCACAGGCTACGAGGACGATGGGTGTTTTGTTAGGGTTGTTGAGGACGGTGGAGAGGCGGTGGTGGGGGAAGGCATATTGGGGCGGATTTGTGAAGGATTCGGTGAGGTGGGTTGTCGCCATGGAGGAGGAGGGAAGACGGGGGAAGAAGGCGATGGAGATGGAGGAAGGAGCAGAGATATTGGTAAAGCAATTTAACAGGTCCGTCTCATTTACTGCTACAGAAATTTCTTCCCACGCCCATAAATCACGCCAATCTCAGCGGCTAAACACGGTTGTCCTCTCCGCGTCCTGTATCGTCGCCCAAACGCCTCTTCTGGTTGGATGATGCCATTCTGTATGTCTGGTGACTCATTCATTTGATTTTCGTTGGACATCATCGCTAACCCACCGCCAGCACTATAGGCAACTGTAACTCGTCTGCGGCTCTTCGAGAAGACCACTTAGTCAGGATATGCACCTACTTATTTCTGGTGCGAGTACCGCATCGCAAAATTTCAGAGCTTAGAGATGGCAAAAGTAATCTGTCAGTGCACTTGGCCGTGTTGAGTCATCTTCAGCTCTGCCGGTACGCCGTATGTAGATATTTAGGAATTCCGAATCACTCTGGTCCATCCGGTTCTCCGTTCCCATGAACAGCAACGCGCGTCCCAGGGCATTCAAGTCGAGCTTCATGAGGTGACGTACTCCCTCTAGTCGCCATTGGCCACCATCAAGGACCAATGATTGGGCGATCAACCACACATTCACGTTGATGGATCATCTACTTAATGTTGCTGGAATTTCTGTTCGGAATTCATCAACTGCTACATTGACTGAACCCAAATACTGCGGTTCAAACCTACAACAGCACTTCCAGCACTGAACAGTCTGGTTGAGCCACAAATTGCCTTTTACGGCTCTTTTGCCAGAGGATAACAAAGCCAAATCGAACATGTCATCCTCCACGCCTCCAGTTTCTATACCGGGCAGCGAATTGGAGAAATGACGTTGAAACCGCTGATAACTACCCACAGTCATCATGCCCAAACGGCCCTCTGCTGTATTGCACTCGCCTTCTGCATTTTCTGATACATCTTCAATAGGCGCTCGTGACCGTCCGCATAAGCGCCTTCGATCCAGTTCTGCAGCATCTGCTAGTTCGCGTAGCCAAAGTGCAAGCTCTTCTCCTCAAGTACAAAAGGTCTACATCGTACAAGAAAAACTTGACGACAAAGCAATCCGCGAGCTTTTTGATCTGGTTGAGAGCCACAGCGATCCCTCTGGCCCTCTCGCGCTCAGTTTGTGTGCCAGAGTCGAAGACGCTGATATCATCATCACCGCAATCCGGATGAAGAAACGCCTAGTAAGACATGTCGATTGGAATATTGCAGTCAGTTGCAGTCGTTGCAGTTACGCGAAAATGATAACGCTGAAGCACATGCTGCCCATAGAGACAAAAACCCATCCTTACACCGGATTGGCTCCGCCAATCAGCGAAGGAGGGCAGACCGGTCGCATGCGGTGACTTCGCAGCGCTCCGGGAACTACACGACGAGACGGTTGCACACTGTTCAGATCTCGCGCATGAAGCTGCGTCATCATCGTCTTCTGCGCCAGTCCCGATTGAAAAGATTCCGTTGAGCGTGAAGCCTACCAACCCCAGCGTATTCAAAAATTGGCGTCTAAAATACGCATGTCAGCGCGCATCGCCTTTGGTGTGCCCAAACCAGGCACTGGCAGTTCAGTTAGGGATATTAAATCGCGCGAGAGAGCTAGAGGGGAATATGATGAGTGCACTCAGTTACGAGAAATCTGTGGCTGTATGTGTGTTGCGTTTGGGCTTAAATGAGTGCTAATTGGATATTTACAGATCATAAAATGTACGTACTAGTCTTGATGTTTCACTGCAGAAGCCCGGGCGCTTATATTGTCGTACGTTCATAGCATATCCCTATCCAATCACGAAAGAGACCTACGAAAGAGACGTAGTCAACCTCCCTGGGTTGGGAGCTAAGACACTCTCTAAGGTATATCATATATGTTGTGCCGTCTGACGATATAAACTCACAACTTGAACAGATAAAAGAATTCATGCAATATGGCTATGTTAAAGAAACCCGTACGTGCTCGCTACTTGCTCCCTACGCTGCGCCTGTCCAATTTATATACCCGTCCTAAATCATTATCAAAGGTGAAACCCAGGAATCAGAGCGCTTCCGATCTCTTTCTTCGTTGAACTCAATTTATGGCATTGGCCCTAGCACTGCACGCACGCTCTATGAGCGTGGCCTGCGTACAATCGAAGACCTTGAGCGATACTACGACGTCACCTCGAATTCTGTCGCGGAACTCAAAACGCCGAACGAAAAGCCTATACCCACCCCACTGACGGCCTCACCCCGCATGCTGGGTCTGTCAACGCACGGTAGTACCAGCAGCAAGAAGAAGTCGAAGCTCCCCGACATGTCAATTCAGATAGCCCTCGCCCTACGCGCGGATTTCGACATCCCAATCCCCCGCGCGGAGGTCGAGGAAATTCAGCGCGTCGTAATGCGGGAGCTCGACGCCTTCCAGCCTGGGTGTGTTAGCACCGTAGTCGGCGGATATCGAAGAGGCAAACCGGAGAGTAATGACGTGGATATTGTGATCACCCATTCAGATTTGAAGAATGGGGCAGAAATTGTAAAGGGACTATGTGGTAGATTTACGAAGCATCTACACACCCAAGGTTGGTACTTCGTCCCGACTTATCACGACTGTTTGTATTTGACCTGTTTCTCTTTTAGGTATGGTGACCCAGGTAATGCGTACGTCCAGTCTCCAAATTTCTATACAAAATTATTTACGAACCATTGACACGGTGTCTGCAGATCTCTCTAGCTTCCATGCACATAATGCCCTGCGCTCGGAACACTGGGATTCCTTGGAAAAGGCATTGACTGTCTTCAAATTACCGCCAGGGGATAGGTCAGACAATGAAAAGCTCCTCTTTCGTCGTCTGGACTTAATCTTCGCAGCACCTGAAGCTTACTGGACTGCTGTGGTTGGGTGGTCGGGATCTAAAATGTTTGAACGAGATATGAGGCTTTGGGCCAAGACAGAGAAGTACGTTTGTAGTTTGAGTTACATTAAGCTGATGTAATTCCTCTAGGGGAATGAAGTTCGATAGTTCAGGCTTGTCAGTGGTCACCTCGATTTTTCTGGTGCGTTGCAGCTGATCCCTTTGAACTAGGACTCGACGACATGACAGCAAATTACTTGTCCCGTGCAGCGAAGAAGAGGTATTCAGTATCCTTGGTCTGGAGTGGATTGACCCGACGATGCGTAATGCCGATGTATGATTCCTACAACTATGCAGTGTTCCATTTGCAGTATGCGTTTTCCTCGTGAAAGGGACTATATATGTAGTAGATACAATTTTTTTTGGGTGATATGTAGTAAATGCAAATGTGCCTTCTAAATTAGTTCGCGAAAGCAGGAATATCAGTCATAGCCTTGCCCAGGATGAGTGCATGAATATCCTGTGGGCAAAATATTTAGCGAGTAAATACTTTGCTGATAATGCGAAATGCTTACATTCGTGCCTAATTGCAAGATAGAGCATTATTATCGGTAGCTGAGAGGGAAGAACATGACATACCTTCATAAGTGTTGGTTACCTGTAAATTCGCAACATGACGCCCGACATGGAACCTGCGGAAGTTGAACAATGAATTCTGCAGACTGAAAGGTGGAAGGGCTGTAACATACTCATCGGCGCAGGCATTACCGCCCAAGATATCCAACACAACGCGTGAATGCTGCAATGCTTTACCACAATTATTACGCTTGATCATACTGATCATCTCCGGGGCGATTTTCCCTGTATCCTTCAGCCTACCAACCTGGATTGCTGCCTGGAGACCGAGCGCGACCTCGGTCTGTGCATCAACGAGCTTCTTCTGCACTAGTTGGAACGACGCAAGGGGACGGTTGAATTGATGGCGCTCCAAAGCGTAGGCCCGCGTGCGATCAATGCAATCCTCGAGGGCACCCATAACACCCCAAGAGATGCCGAACCTGAAGCAGAATATGAGTCCAGGAGTACGAAGCGAGTAGATTATCATGCCTAGCAGAGTTCAAACACGAGAAAGGAGATCCTAGTCCCTTGGTCTTGGGAAGCAGAGAATCATGTCCGACTTTGACAGAATCCAAGAAAATGGAACCTGTTAGGGAAGCCCTCAGAGCGACCTTGTTCTTGATGGCTGGGGCCGTTAATCCCTTCATTCCCTTCAATGATCATGAGTACAATTTCCTGTACCACAAGAGTGTGTAGTTCTTTTCCAACCTTTTCAAGGATAAAGCCACGGATTTTGTTGTCCCATTTGCATTTAGCCCAAATTATAAACACGTCTCTGATACCGTATTTTGTTAGCATGTAGCCAAATCTTAAAACAATGAAAGATATTCACGCGACTGGTGCGTTGGAAATCCAGGTTTTGCTACCGTTGATGATGAAGCCTCCGTCTACTTCCTCAGCAGTAGTTTCCATACCCGCAGGGTCAGAGCCGTGATTCGGCTCCGTGAGACCCTGAAAGATATTAGATGGACCTCATACCACCATAACTCTAACTCACGAAGGCTCCGATGAGTGCTCCCTTGGCTTCATATATGTAAGTTCCTCGAAGGAAGTATGCCCAGGTACGAGGACAACAAACCTAGACGAGGGAGATATTTCTCCTTTTGCGCGTCAGTTCCGAACTCATTGATCGGATGCATGACCAGAGATGATTGGACAGAGGCGGTTGACCGATATCCCGAGTCGACACTAAAGTATTATGAGCTTCGGATATTATGAAGAATAGTTGATCAACTGACCGTTCAATTTCTCGGGCAATAAGACCATAGGCAACATAGCTCACTCCAGCGCAGCCATATCCTTCAATGGTAGGCCCAAGTAGACCGAGCTTCCCCATTTCTGGGAGAATACCGTGGTCAAATTCTAGACGAAGTGAATGGATAAGTACTGTCTTCCGTTGATGCATCAGATACGTTTAACTCACCCTCAGTTCTCCACCCTTTGAGCACCCTGGGCATCAAGTTCTCCTAATGAGATGAATTAGCTTCAATAGCCGTCAACGTATGCTGGAACAAACCTGGCAATAAGAGCGCGCAGTGTCTCTACAACATAACCGGTAAGTCGGAGCAAGAAGCGAATAAGAATGATTCAAACCTGATGGCAATTTCCTCCTCCGTCAACTGTGATTCCAAATCTAAGGGATCCTGTTCAACTGTACTTAGGTTCTGTATGCGCGAGATTTCCCGCAATGCTTGCCTCCCAATTGAACTTCACGAAACCTTGAAAATAGACCCGGGACAAGTCAGTAAGCGAGCATGTATGAGCGATCAGTGGAACCAACCAGAAGCAGCACGACGGGCATGGCTGCTTAAGACAGACGCCCGGATCATACGCGAGGATTGCTGGCGAGATAGATTGAACATGGCAGTCAAAGTTGAGGTACAGGACAAGAAGGCGACACGCAGTGCTTTATATATTTCGTATGTGCCGCCGGTAAAGGAAAGCGCCAATTCCGGTTTCCCTCCGCTACCCCCTGCTACCCCACCGGTTAGCGGGGCCGTATGTGATATGGCTTGTACGAATTGTGAAAAGTAATGTAGTTAGCCTAGGTAATCTGGGCATATGCATGGTTGTTCACTGGTGTCCAGAAGTAACTGAGAAAGAAGTATACGGGCATTCATAGATAGCGTTAGTGCTCTTTCTTTGAAATACAACAATCCAGGCTCCTATCATTATCTTGCAACAGGAATTACAGCTCATCTGACTCATTTGACCCCGTTCGCGTACTCTAGTTGCCGTTTGCTTCGCATTTTTCGGATTTGAGGCGGAACTCTGCTGGGTTTGCTCAGAAAAACATGGCTGAAAGTCGATGTAGCAATGGATATCCCGAACATCGGATTATTCCAGAAACTCGAACATGTATTCAGGCTGTGAAAGGGAGGAAGGAGGGCACGGAGAGCCATGTCGGAGACGGACCATTCCAGATCCATTGGGTATTGCATCTCTTTAACATGTACTGCGAAATGATTTTGTTCGAATTCACTGAGACGCATATGAACATGTCATATTGCAACATAGGATAAGAAAAATGAAAGGCCATGCGTATGCAATAGTAAATCAGATCGTCGAAGGGTACAGCATCTATATGACAGATATCAGAAGATCCAGAAAGGTAGAACAAGTGGAGAGAACGCACGATGCGGACGCTGGCGCCGAATGCGCGGGGAGGGAGGTTGCTTCGGAATTTTGATTTGACAACACCTGAAGATCCGTGTGGCCGGGTAACTCGTCTGAAGCAAGAGTTCAATACAGAAAGTGGTGAAGGAATTAAGGAGTAGACTCACCCCCAGATAACGCGAACCTTTGAGCCTTGGATTTCCCGCTTGGCCTTGTAAACGAAGGCAACACGCTACCAATTCCCTTAGGATCTAATTTCTCCAATAAAATTCAAGGCGAACGCACCTTTCCGAGGTAGAATTGTGCATCCTCCTTAGTGGCGACACCCTCAATCTGGATCAGCGAAGTGTTGGGGCGGGTGTTGCGCTTAGCGCGCTTGTGGCCTAAGACACGGCCTTTGCTGTACAATCTATAAATCCAATACCTTGTCAGCATGGTGTCCGACGAGAAATTCCTGGGGGCGAGCGATTCAAGGTATTTGGATTTCGTTTCGTAGTAATTGGGTAGTCCGTCATCCAAAATTCCTCCAAACCATCCATCACCTTCCGCCCACTTCCAAAATACGTAAATCCGCCCAAATCATTCCCTAGTCCTCTGAGATGCGTAACTCACCTAGTTGAGCCCATTTTCGGTCTTGAGGTGTGCCGGCGTCGTTGACAATCTTGAGGGGGTAGCTTTTGGTGTTACCGAAATGGTGAGCAGCGCCGGTCCAAGAACCTCTGAAACAAACACCATCAAACAACCCCGGTCCACACGACTCGACTTGCTGACCGTCACATCCATTGCTTAACAGTTCCAATGCTTACGGAGCAAGGCAGCTAGCTGCCTTGCTCATATACTATGTCATCATGTCTCAATCTGAAATATTCCTTTCTCAAGAGCTCGATGGCAGTCTTGACGCTTTTGTAACTCACAAGCGCCCACAACCCGAACCTATTGCTATATCTCAGGAAATTCGCGATCGTGGCTCTATTTTCGTCGCGAATATATACCAAGCCAATACCCCCGAGTCAGCGAAGGCGCGCTACTTGCATCTCAAGCATACGGTTCATCGCTCTAAAAAGGCGTCTCACGAAATCTATGCGTGGCGATGTATGATTTTGAAGTCAGGACGAACTGGATTGGATGGCCCAGATGACTTCGAGCTCGTGCAAGGGAGCAAAGATGATGGCGAGAGTTGGGCGGGTATTAAAGTTCTGAAGGTCATGGAAAACATGGGTATCATCGACGCGGTTGTAATTGTTAGTCGTTGGTGAGTATCTCCTCATGGAATCCTTTTGTGCACTAACTCGCGATGTAGGTACGGCGGCACGATGCTCGGCCCAGCTCGATTCTCTCATATTGAAACATGTGCAACCGATGTATGCAAAGTATTCAAGCTGTCGGAGGAATTACGCGAAAGCGTCAGCATCCTACAAACTTTGGACGATTTGTTGACTCAGCATCGTGCAGAGCTAGCTGCTTTGACGCAGATATCTCGCGACGAGGCAGATACTTCGTCCACTACGATAGACCAAGAATCACCCTTCGTCCCACCTTCCCAACGAGATACGAAGAAACCAAATTATAAGGATATGGATGCGAACAGGGCGAAGCGCTTAATACAAGCCAGAGAAAACTCTATCAAGAGTGTTAAAGCTCTGATCGCTAAGAAATTGAAGCCTCCATGACTTGTTATGCGTAGATCTTCATTAGATTTCTGTTGGATTTCTGATTACTTGAGAATATCGTAGTTTTCAAATCACCCAGTAATGTGCTGAATATAATTCTCGACGTATTACCAGGTGTCTGCGTCAATGAGAAGGTGTTTGGGATATTAAATGATATAGAGCTTGATAGTAGAACGCCTCCGACTGCAAATGTCATTAAATATATAAATCCTCGCTATTTTCGCCTTCCCGTAAGCATGCCCCAGAACTTAGTCAAAACACTAGGTGCTTCTTCGGCGGGAGCTGGTTCTGCATCAGTTTCCTCTGCTGCTGCTGCACGCTTTGAATAAGATGATGGAGAAATAGGCGAAGACTTGGATAGCGCCTGCATCTTAATTTTAGGCTTGGGCTGCTTTCTTCGACCATCGGCAGCGGTTTCGTGAATTGCTGGTGGAAGCTTGATGGGTGTATACTTGGGAGGCTTCGATCCTACCGCTTCTTTAGCCGGTGCTTGAGAGGTTTGGGGAGTTGGTGATTTTGCGTTTGCAGTACTGACAGCAGATTTTTGAGCTGTAGTCTTGTTAGAGGCGGCTTCTTTGGATGTTGCTTCCTGCTTCGGCTGTGTAGCAGTTTTCGGTGTTTCGGATTTGGCTGCCGTGGATTTCAAAGTTGATGAATTGGCTACAGGTTCTTGATCTACAGTAGAAGCAAGCGTAGAGGCAGGGGCAGCTGCATGGGTGCTTGATTTGGAAATAGTTTCAGTGCCGGAAGGGGAGGATTCCTGACTAGGTGACTTGTCCGTCTGCGCTAACAAAATAGGTACTCCTTTGACTCTTGCGAGTCGCTCGCACAACTGGAGGGATGCCCGCATACGAAGTTGGTCATTAACCCCAGACTGCGAATAGAGTTCCGCGTCCCACACAGATCGGGGTTGTTCCAAGGGATCTAAATTGGCGAAACCACCCCAAGCATGGAAAGCTCGGGCCGTCTTAAAATTTGTCTCCTGGCGTACCAAAGGGTGACGAATTTCCTTCTCGGAAATATAATCCATTTCTACGAGCGACGTTGGTACTTAGTAGCTTGAACAGAGTTTCTCCGAGGAAATTGACATACTGGCTCGATGTATCCGGAACCCCAACGTGACGGGTTTTTCTTCGGAGTCTGCTGGTGGCACTTCTTGGGTTTCTTCTGGTATAGACGTTGCGAAAGTCCCATAAGGCGCTAGATGTTCTACATCTTCCAGACCAATTTCATGGCTTAGCCTGTCGTCCGGCTGCGAAGGGATAGTCATATCGACTCCGGTTTCGGGTATGTGTTCTAGAGACTTTGGGTCATCGAAAACAATGTACGACATCATCTGGTATTTCCCTATATCTTCATAATCCTATGGAAGGTGTAAAGAAGTGCCAAATGCATGTCATGTTTCTAGATAAACATGGAACGTGTTCTGCACATACCTTGAGAAAGTGAGTCTCCAAGATTTTTCCATACTTCTTCTCTATTGCTCGTATTATCAACCATTGCTCGGCAATATTGTGGGCAGGTTTCCATGACTTGACGAATGCAGTTCGTATTGGGGGTGCTTTGAGATGAGCTGACGGTCTGGCAGCTACTTTGACAGTCGCGTCAGCAGCCTCGGTGGACGCAAACCGGGTGATTAGCTGTTGATTCAGTGAAGAACCGCACGGCGGCAGATGATGAGAAACACGGGCTGTGCGCGAGAGCATGGCGTCGCCGTCGTCGTGGAATACTATAGGATTCGGAACAGACGCGCGCTGAATTTTTTGGAATAAGAGATCAGGTTAGGGTTTCGCACACGCCTGCGCCGCATGAGTATCGTTTATAACACAACTAATATGTCGACCTCTAATGGCCGTTTTGCTCGCTATCGACATGCTCTAACTACTCTTTCTGCACGCACTGGGGCGCCTCTTCCTTCTCTTATACTCTCGTTCGGAATTCTACACGAGTTGACGGCAGTTGTTCCCGTCGTCGCCATATTTTACGGCGCAAAGACTCTGGGAATCGGGGAACGTGTCATATATTCTATCACTACAGGCGATCCGACCAACGCTCCTGGTGTCGATGCTGCGGAAGTATCCCAAAGCGATACACATCTTACTTGGGCCAAGCAGAAAATGAAGGAATGGGTTGAAGAAGGCGACCGTCGAGCCATTAGGATCGGAAGGCGCTATGGAATCCTTGGCTACGAAAAACGTGCACCTGAAGAAGTAGATGATCTAGAAGAGATGGCGAAGGCACATATCGCTGGCGATGTGGCCAACGCTATCTTTGCATATGGTGCAACCAAGGCGAGCGTCACGCTCCAGCCGTAAAATATATGCACTAATTTTTCTCTTGGTGCTCAGGCTCTTCTGCCCGTCCGCATAGCTGCTTCGCTTTATTTGTCCCCAATGTTTTCTAGAGGCGTCATAGAGCCCATACGACGCGTCGTCGTGCAAACATTTCGTCGAACCCCTTAATTATCAATTCGAATTATCCTTTTTTTGCCACGTAAGTTTCCTCGAGCTCATCTTGAAAAGATCTAACATGATTGACAGATCTTATGATACCCATTGAATACTTATTCTGATTTACCCTCTAACAAAATGCCTAACTTCGCGATTCTTTTCTCACTTTCCAGGCTTCTATTTATATCTTATTTGTCCTAATTTGGAACGCGATCACTCACCACCAAACACATCCATCGTCAAGTTGCGCATAACCGGCGGTCATGAGCTGTTCCTCGAGTTTGTTACTGCATCGCCTACGTTGAATGTCTACCCACAAGCTGAAACTGAAACGAACTCCGAAGGAAGAAACAGAACGCCGGTTGCGGAAGGAAAGGAGGAAGCAGAAGCGGAAACGGGAACATGACGACTATGAAACGCACGCTGGCCCATCGACGAAGAAAAGCCACAATGAGCATGAAAAAATCCATGTGGAATGGGCATCGAGTGACGAGGACGAGCTTGAGTATGGACCCCAACCCGCTCATACATTTCCTCCCAGCACACAGCCTCGATCGTCCTCCCACAAACCAGACTATGACGCGCTGAAAGCTGAAATCGAAGAGCAGATGTTTAGGGAGAAAATGTTTGATGCTATGGGGGACGATGAACGGCTTGATTCGGTGGAAGCGCGCCTCAACGACTATGCCCAAGTTCCTGATCGTTGGCGGGCCAAGGAATCAGCTAGCAGACCTCGACCGAGCGCTTTTGAAGGGGATGATTTCATTAAAGTAGACCCGTCTGTGATGGACGACGAAGAATATGCGGAATGGATTAGGGTCGGAATGTACAGGTTCGTCCCTCGTTTATTTCGCTTTTTGCAAAAGAAAATTTTGGCATTTTTTCTGATGTCATCATGACATACAAACAGAAAAACCCACGCGGAAGAGTACGCTGAGCAACAGCGCAAGAAGGCGGATAGAGCGGCGCGTCGGGCTGAGGAGAAAGCACGCAAGGTAGAGGCGGCACGGTTAGAGAAGGTTGCCGAGGAGGGCCGAAAGCGCAGGAAACTAGAGCGCGAATCGTGCAAAATGGAGAGTGCCAGAGAATATTACAAGCAGCGCTGGGCATCTCTGCTGGCGAGCGCAGGTAAAAATACTACGCATACACCAGCGACACACCTCTTGTTCGATGACATTCCGTGGCCCATTGCTCCTGCAAATCACCGAGACAAACCCAAGAAACGCCATCGCCATCATACGACGGAGGATGACACTGTGACACGCAAATCAATCAGTGTAGATGACTTGACTGCGGAGGCGATATCATCATTCTTGTTACCTATCATTGCGGCTGTTGGTGGAGCAGAAGCTGAGAAGAAAGCACGTAAGGATAGGCTACGAGAGGCCTTCCTCCGCTATCATCCTGATAAATTTGAAGGTCGATTCATGCAGAGAGTTCAGAAGGACCAGCAGCCGATGGTACGGGAGGCTATTGGACAAATCAGCCGTGTGCTGAATACTCTTATGGGTGATGGTTGACTATATACTCTTCCTGACTTCCTGATCTAGTTTCTATCAACCTTGGCACAAAGCTACAAGTGTCAGCTCTAGAAAATACAACACTAGGAGAGGCGTTTATACGCGAAATGCAAGCCGGCTTGAAATCATGTCAGAAAAAGCATATCAAGCCTGACGGTCCATTCAGTTATCTTGAGAGACATACTAAGTGCTTTGATGCAGCACACAACCGTTGTTTCTTCAACAGGTTTACTGAGTTTTGTAATAATTGTTACAATTTCAACATCTATCTATACTTACAATGAATGGAGGACAATTACACCGATGCCGCAGTTTTGAGGCCGTTCCGGGGCCCTGTTTGTGCACGGCAATTTACTCCCGCTACTCCCACCTCCATACTCCACTCCACATTCTTTCTTCCTCCACTCATTTTGGCTTTGACGTTCATCCTGGCGTCTTTTCTTATCTTTCAAGTTTCTCCCTTGGTCTAATTCCACAAAACGAACCGCCTTTCCCAGAACATTGAAGTACCATTGACGCATCATTGAAGCATGGCCTCCATTATCGACAACACACTCTCCAATGATGATTCGCGGACGCTGGCGCCCGCAGCGGTCGGTTCGCAGGTCGCGTTGATGAGTGTTGTGTCTGTGAGTCAAGACTGATTGGCAGGTTCTTTGGGTCGAGGGGCTGAGTATTTCTAGGTCGTCACCATTCTGTTATTCAATTTTTTGCGGCCAAACAATAAGGTATGTGAATGCTTTAGAAGTGTTCCAGGTGCTGTCCGTACTATTTGGGGGCATATCTGGCGTATAATGCCACTCAAATTGGATGCGTACCCTGTTTACTCACTTGTTGTCATCGTCGTTGTTACTGATACTGGGCGCTGTGTCATAGATCATCTACGAGCCGAAAGTCAAGTATCATGAAGGCGCGAAACCACCTCCTCGAATATCCGACTCTCTTTTCGGCTGGTTGCCACCGCTCGTATACACGAAGGAACCCGAACTCCTCGACAAAATCGGTCTCGATGCTGTCGCTTTCCTACGCTTTCTCCGCCTATTGCGCTGGCTTTTCAGTGGCATTACTATCCTCACATGCGCCATACTTATCCCTATAAATGTCGTTTATAATCTCAACAACGTCAAGTCGAAGGAACGCGACCTCCTCAGTATGCTGACCATCCGAGATGTAGGGGGGAACTTTCTCTGGGCCCACGTTGCCGTCTCATACCTCATCACTCTCCTCATTGTGTTCTGCGTGAACGTTCACTGGAAGGCCATGATACGACTTCGCCACACGTGGTTCCGGTCCCCAGAATACCTCCAGTCTTTCTATGCTCGCACCTTGCAGGTCCGACACGTGCCTAAGAAGCTGCAGAGCGATGAAGGTCTCAAGAACATATTCGAGACGGTGAAGGTCCCGTATCCAACTACCAGTGTGCATATCGGCCGCAAGGTCGGAAAACTGCCCGAGTTAATCGACTATCACAACCAAACAGTGCGCGAATTTGAAGAGGTTCTGGTCAAATACCTCAAAGGAGGAAAGATAAAGGCAAAGAGGCCAATGATTAGGATAGGCGGACACTGTGGCATGGGCGGGACTAAGAAGGACGCCATTGACTTCTACACGTATGTCATCTACCATTATACTACCATCTTTTCTCTGAAGCTTCGCGATTGTGCATTAGTGCCAAACTTAAGCGAACAGAGGCTGCTATTGAGGAATATCGGACGCAAATAGAGACTCGCAAAGCCGAGAACTATGGATTTGCCAGTATGGCTGCTGTACCTTACTCTCATATTGTGGCGAAGATGATTGCAGGCAAGCATCCTAAAGGTACTGATATTGATCTCGCCCCCAACCCCAAGGACATTGTATGTTTCAAAACTCCTCGTTTGGGAAGGTTATACCCACTTTTCACCTCCAGATCTGGAGTAACATGAACGCCTCGGATGCAGAAATTGCTCGCAAGAAGATGCTTGGTTTCGCCTGGCTGTTTTTTGTTTGTTTCTTCAACACCGTCCCTTTGTTTGTTATCTCCGTCCTCGCTAATTTGGGTCCTGTAAGTGTTTCCCTTCGCATCTCGTCTTTTTCGGATATCTTACATTTATTTTATAGTTGAGGACGTACGTCCCCTTCCTCGATACATGGGACAAGGCGTCACCTTTCTCGTTTGCTTTTGTTTCTGGTGTTCTGCCACCTGCTATTTCTGGATTTTTTGGGTTTTTCCTTCCGATCATCATGCGTTGGTTGACTAAGGTGCGCCGTAACGACTACTACAACTGTGCCCTAGTGTCCTGATTCATTTGTAGTATATGGGAGGTTTAACACACTCAAAACTCGATCGTGCCGTCGTCGCCCGTTATTTTGCGTTCTTGATCATCTCTCAGTTGATCATTTTCACGCTCCTTGGTGTCATTTTCAGTGAGTGAAAAACTGCCAACTCAATGTTACAGTTCCCTTTCTTGACGTGTCGCAGACTCTGTGGAGCAAATCGTCATACAGATAGGAAAGAAGGCGAGCTTTCAGGAAATTGTCGACAATTTGCATGGTGTGTGCGTTTCCGTTGTCTTGAAACAATCTAACGCAAATTGTGTTCAGAATTACCCGCACGTATCAATCAAACGTACATCAATCAAGCTTCATATTGGTTGACATACTTTCCGTATGTTGTCCTTCACATATCGTCTTGGGATGCTTGTTAATACATTCTCCCCTCACACGTTGTAGTTTGCGTGGTTTCCTCGCCATCTTCGATTTGGCTCAAATCATCAACCTGGTATGGCTGTCTTTCAAGACCCAGTACGTCCCCGCAACTTTAATGATAAGCCATTCAATTTTGTCGATCATTCTGCTATTTCAGTGTCTTTGGACGTACCCCACGCGATATCCGCGAGTGGACACAACCTCCTGAATTCCAGTATGCCGTGTATTAGTGAGCAGATTTTCTGGTTAACATATCATGACGTTAGAAGCTCATACTTTTTTTTCTAGCTCAAATATCGTATGTTTTCTTCACCAAAAGATCATGGTAGCATCATACTGATGTTCATGTTTTCCAGCTATTCATGGCCGCTGTTGGACTAGTCTTTGCTCCCCTAGCGCCATTAGTCGTTTTAGCCGCAACTATCGTCTTTTGGATGAGCTCTTGGGTGTACAAATACCAGCTCATGTTTGTGTTTGTGTCGAAAGTTGAGAGCGGCGGGGTAAGTTGTCTTCCTCATCACATGTTGCTACTCACCCGAGAACTTATCTTATATTGCAGCGTATCTGGAATCTTATCATCAACCGCCTCTTATTCTGCGTTGTCCTCATGCAACTATTGATGCTACTCAGTATGTTCTTTTTCTGCTGTCTTGCTGAATGGAACTGACTTCTGTTCTAGCAATCGGTCTCCAATTTGGCTTCAAGTCCTTCCGTTGGATATCCACCATCCCTCCTATCCTTATCATATTTGCTTTTAAGATCTACATCAACCGTGTCTATCTTCCCGCATTCTATTACTTCAATCCAACACAAGAAGAAATTGATCTGGCTAAGATTCATTCAGAACGTGCGGATGCTAAGAGCAATAGATTGGAGAAGCGCTTTGGGCACCCCGCTCTGCATATGGAGCTATTTACGCCTATGCTACACAAAAACATGATGCCTCTGCTCAGCCAGGTATATCAAGGCAAAATCAGCAACGATCATGCTAAGCTAGATGAATACGGCGGCCAAAGGATGGAGGCGCAGATTCTCCCTGGTGGGATTAGGATTGCGGCCATCGATCAGGTAAGCCCTGTATGCTTTTGACTTCCAGCTGTTGTTCACCCAGAAAAAAAACTGCAGCGTGACCTTGAGTATGATCCCGTTCTATACCAACGCGACCGTGGTGAACTTGACTGGGATGCACGGTCCATGGCGGCGACGGCAATCTTTGGCGATATGCCCAGGACTCATCATGCCAATTCCTCGTCGAAGGCTTTTAACGGTTACGACAAATATATGGCTCAAGGGGCGCATTCTGACATCGAAATGCACAAATTTGACTCCATGGAAGAGCCACTTCTCAGCCCTGCTGCAATAGCTTTGCATGCTCAAGCTTTCGCTTCTCAGCACTCTTTGGCATCTGCAGCACCATCTGCGTATAATAACGGTATAATCCGCGAAGCACCTCTTCACAGACCGCAAGACCGCAGCTACTCTCCTAGTCCAACGTACGCCTCTACAGACAACCTGAACCAAGGACGTTCCCCTATTAGCGCCTATCCAGGCTCTGAGCAATCACACCAGTCGTACTACAACCCACAAATGCGCAGTCAATCGCCAGGGCCGCATAACGCTATGCAATATCCTCCTCAGCAACACGGGAGACAAGCTAGTGGTAACGTCCTCGCTGGACCATCATCACAAAGTGGACATGGTCATTCACCGACCCAATCGCAGCAACAGCATGGTAGACAAAATAGTGGGAATATGCTTGCCTCTCCTGCGATGCGGGCACCGTCCCCTGGACCTCAGTCAGCGTATTCACCGCAGCAGCAAAATCAAATGCAGCAACAGCAGTACCATGCAAGACAAGCTAGTGGCAACATGTTGAATTCAGCGCAGGGGCGCACACCTTCTCCAGGGCCTTATCAAGCCTATGGCCAACCTCAGCAACTCACGCGCCAGGGAAGTGCGAACATGCTGGCTAACCAGCGAGCCCAATCACCAGGTCCATTCCAAGCCTATACACCTCAGTCGCAGCAACCCCAACCTCGCGCTCAATCACCAGGGCCGTTCCAGGCATATGCACCTCAACAGCAGCAGGCGCAACAACAACAACGGCAGGGCGGCCCAGGCCCAGGGTATCAGCAACCGCCACCTGGCTTACAGACCACGAATTCTGCTCAATATCAACAACAGTACCAACAAGATAATGCTGCCAATAATCTAGCAGGACGAGGTGCACGGCGAGCTCCTGGCTATTAATTTGTTCTCCGTATCCTGCTATCATCGCCTCGGACGAAACACGTCGGTATTGTGTCTCTATATATTATACATACCCCCATGCTACTATCAATTTACGCCGATCTTATGTCTTTCGTGCTTCCCTCAACGTTTTCCTTATTCTGGTATCCAACCGCAGTGATTGGTGGACCTGTATTACACTGGTATTGTAATCCATAGAACTAGTGAACAGTCATTATTATAGACCGTCTTTTCTGCATCATCTACGATATTTTGTGAATGACTCTGAGACAATGAAGGTGCATTAGTGCTTGATTCGACGTCTATATGCAGATCAATAGCAGACAGCAAAGTTACAGACTGGGTGTAATTGTATCATAAATTGCATGAGTACATACATTGAAGGGTATATAGAAAGCATAGAAGTTGTGGTCAAACCAGGAAAATCGTACTCAATGGGGAGTCATTATCATTGGCATGAATCACTTTAGGCAGGTGAATTGAAGCGCGCACATCGTCAATATCATCAAATGTCATGAAAAACCCCCGAAAGTGCAATTTAGTCAGAGAGCATAAAGACCGTTGAATGAGCGCCAGTATGTCGGCTTTTGGCCAGCCCACGGCCTGCGAAGCATAGAAGGGACTGTCTTTGGATACGATGAGAGTCAGTTCAGATAGTTTGGGCAATTGGAAAGGTCGGAAATCCATAGCTGGGTCTATGAAGGGGTTTCTGAAAATCTTCATTCTTAGGATCTTGAGACGGGGGTGGAATATTTCCTTAGTTTCACAGACCCCTAGCGGTTCTGTCACCATGTGTATGAGGCACATGCCATAGGAAAGAAGGTTTGGACAACTGGATATTATGTCCGCATGTTGCGAAACATTGAGCCAGCACCTAGAATCCAAGTGAGTTAGTTGCTTCCAGGGAAGGATATGGGCGTGTAAGTAGACAGCCATGGAAAGGAAGGAAACTCTGCGAAGTTGAGGGACTTGAGCAGGGTGAATATGAAGGGTCATGTACTCCGAGGAATATATTTCGAGCATCCGCAGCTGCGGCATGTCACTCTTTAGCACCGAACGGAGCATCGCGTTCGGAAGATTGAGTCGTAGGTGCTGCCACCGATAAGATGTAGGTGCTATTGACCGAAAAATATGATGGTCGACACCCGAAATATCGCGATCGGCAGCGATGAAGATGTCCAAACACAGACACGCGTTGCTTGAGCGGTTCAGCCAAATTTCAAGAAACGTTTTCCTGATACGTTTCTGCCATAGAAATCGTATGGCAAGCTTGTTCCAGAGAAAGGGGGTAGTGATTGCGATTTTCCTCCAGAGACTACAGACTTGACACAAAAGCATTGGCGCGTCTAAAGGCCTGGGTGTTATGAATCTCTCGTCTGGTAGACACAGAAGGAATATTTTTGCCCATATTTCTACAGGGAGTTTGTCACGACGGCTCGTTATTTCGAGCTTCCAATTTACCAGGTCGAGCGTCAATCTATGACGTTCTTTGATGAGGTGTTGCAGAGTGTCCTCTGCATATGTTATGGCATTATCGAGGGCTGTAGGAGACTTTGGGCAATCAACGCCGATTTGAACATGCGATGTTGGTGTTTGTAGAGAATCAGGTTTGCGCCTTCCAAAATCCAACAAGCTTCGCGTACGGCGTAAAAGAGACTGTTTTGTGAGTCTTTTTTGGAATTCGACGGAATTATTTCGCGTAACAAGGTCTGTTTTGTGCCTGTAGATGTTCTTCAAAGACCGTTGTGTAGATTGTACACTGAGGCTGATAGCTGCAATTTTCTCTTCTAGCTGAGAGATATCGTCTTTCTCTTTTGAATCGAGACCTTTCGAAAGTTCTTGAACGACTTCAGTTGCGTTCAAATCTGAAGACGATGATAGAGTGCATGGCTAAAGTGAAGTTGATGATCATGATTTGAGTAACGGGTTGAAATCGTGGGTTTATATGTGCATTAGTCTAGTAAATTGCGTAGATACACTCACTTTATTTAGGGGATTTTCCATATTCATGGTCATTTCCTGGGAACGCTCAAGCTAGCTTCGCTTCAACCAGATGATTACGAAGGGTTTTCGATGGAGGAGAACGATTCAGAGGAATTCGATGTTTAGCAATAAAACACCATATTAAGCCTACTTCAGCTGTCAGTGAGAAATTGAACGCTCAGATGAGTGGGAAAGAAAGAATACCATAGTCTTTGTTGGCCGCTCTGTTCAAAAATCTCTACAGCAGCCGCGGTGCCATAATGAAATACCGGGCCGGCCACGGTTTTTAGTGTTGTGATGGCGTTTGCATCGCTGTCCTGACCATTGCATTGACTCCTTCCGCTCAGCGACCTCTTTTCTTGTCTGTACTCAAAGATTTTCTCAGGATATTCTCAAACAACAGTATACCCTTCAGAGATGATTTCTGCGCCCAGAATTCTCGCAAATGAAAGTAGGGATTTTCGTAGACGGGGATCAGTATCATCTGCGTTGATATGTGAGTCTTTTCTATTAGATGGTGTACTCGTACTGGATGAAAATAATCGTATCGCTGGAAACCCCAGTACACAATATTAGATTAGAGGCTATATCCTACGGTATCGCGCTCTAAAAAGACTGGTCTGCTCGCAGACAAAATCTTCTCTCTGACTCTATACTTCCTCACGCTTGTCGATGTCCTTTGTTACTAACTATTTTCGATTCAGCCAAGCAATTCAGCAACGTTACCTATCGAACGGAAATGAACAGCTATGAACAGTTGGTCTCGCAAACATTCCAGCCTATCGGAGGTTCCATGCATTACGTCCCGTGTCATTTCCTGTCAGAATGTCGAGACCTCCCTCCAACGAATATAACGTCAACGCTACGCGCTTTTGGAGCAGCCCGCACCCCAGTGACTATCTGAATAGCAGTTATATTTTCTCACGTGCGTCGCCAAGACGAAGCCAACTTTCTTTTGGAGCCTGGAGGAGTATCGTCTCAAATTAAGGCTTACAGGCAACACGAATTTCGGAACCAAAGAACAGCGGGTGGCGATGAGACGCTGCGGGCAGATTTTAAACTTCGGAACCCACTAATTGCCAAGCGCATAGTGACATTTAACAGAAAGTCTAATGGCCGCTGGATGCTCAATATCTTGTTGGCGCTGTGTACTTACGAGATTTTGCAGGGACGACTTCAACATACCTTTGGTCAACCTCTTCCAACTCCAAACATACTCACCCCGTATCATTAGGCACGGTGGTTCAGAACTGTATTCATCTCACGTTCCGTGTTCCATCATGAGTCCGCCTACTTTGCTATAAAGCGATCAACTGTTCCGTTCCACCACTCTACCTCCGCGATTTCGAAAGGCGTCTACTCGGCTTTGCGCTAAAGAAGTTCTCGAAAGCGAAAAACCGCCTGAGAGATGACAAATATCCACTTCCCATGCAGGTCTGGCTCTGTGAACGATGCCAAATGTACCCTTGACATCCATTTCGAGAAAGAAAACCCCAATGACTCTTAGCCGGATCCTCTTCTCTCGGACTTCCTTTTGCTTGGCATTATCAAAACAGCTCTGTCCTGATTCTTATATCCGTTTTTCTGGGTAAATTTCTCTAGTGGAGGTTTTGAAGACGTCAAGCGATAATTTACAGTGCCGTTCTACCGATCTGGTGGCAGATTTTTTCCGAATAACTTCCCTAATCATCTCATACGACCACTATAAAAGATGCCCGACTAATTGCAAGGCTACTTACTTCATAGCTCTCGTCTATTACCCCACAAAAATTCTATTAGTCTCACCCGTATATCTGCTCCTCTCTCATTATGCCTGGACTCGACTACTTCTCCAAGTCTGAACCGACCGCTGCACCAACGGCCGCCCCATCGACCGAAAGCAGTTCTACTGCCTCTGCCTCCGATGTATACTACAATGCTCGACTGGACCCCAAAAACTATCTTGAAGGACCTCTGTCCCCCAACCCTGCAACTCGTTTGCGTCAAATGCTCGCAAGGCCAGGCATTGTTGTAAGTAAACCACTCAAATTCATCCCCGGTCGCAACCTGATCAAAGATCTTTCAGGTTGCCCCAGGTATCTGCGACGGGATCAGTGCTCGATGTGCCCTTGAAGCTGGTTTCAACTGCATGTACCAAAGGTAATCTATCACGTCTACATGAAGCAATATTTTTGCTGACCCAATGTTAGTGGTGCTGCTACAACGGCCTCGCGCCTTGGCCAACCTGATCTAGCTATTGCTACTATGAACGACTTCGTTCAGGTGCCTAATTTTCGTTTCCATTCAGCTTGTTGTATTTGGCTGACTTGATCATATACAAGGCCGCTCAAATGGTCTGTAGTCTCGACCCCACTGTTCCAGTCATTGCTGACGCCGACACTGGGTACGTGTTTGTTTTGATCAAGCAAAATTATCGCCACTTACGCGTTTCTCCTTTCTGTAAGGTTCGGCGGACCTGCTAATGTTGCTCGCACTGTGACGCAATATGCTCGAGCCGGAGTTGCTGGCCTGCACATTGAAGATCAAGTACAAACGAAGCGTTGCGGACACCTCATGGGAAAGCAGGTCGTCTCCCGCGAAGAATTCCTCACCAGGATCAGGGCAGCTGTCATCGCTCGCGATGCTATTCCTGGTGGCTCAGATTTTGTAAGGCGACACTAGCACCTTCTGCGAGGAACAGGAGCTCACATTTTGCGACAGGTTATCATCGGACGCACAGATTCTGCCCAAGTCCTGGGCATGGACGAAGCAATCACACGACTCAAGCTCGCAGCGGATGCGGGTGCAGATGTTTGCTTCATTGAAGGCGTGAAAACGGAAGAGCTTCTCCGATCCACTGTCGCCGCTCTAGCGCCCAAGCCAGTTCTCGTCAATGTCATCTCTGGAGGTCTCACGCCATCATTTACCACGCAGGAGGCGGAGACAATGGGTGCCAAAATAATCAGTGTGTTCATCCTTTCGCTGCTCTAGAGTCCATTTGACTAAATGACTGATTTGTAC
>QFFD01001434.1:2131-22302 GCA_003314615.1 Pholiota microspora
CCCCCCTTCCCAGGCTTAGGCTTAGGCTTAGGCTATCATAATTCATAATCACACCTGTCCACGTCAAATGTCCGAAAGCGTTATTTTGAGACGAGGTCTTTTTTCTTCTTCTTCTTTTTGTTGTTGGCCTGTGCGACTTGCCATTCAGTTAGAATTTGTACATTCTACCTGTCGTTCATACTTAGGACAGGTTTGGCAGGTGCCCGGTTGGTATTAATGGAAGCGTTTTTGTTTTGTCTTGTTCTGGAGGTTGATATGCCTTTTTTTTTTTTGGGTGGCCCGGGTCAATTGGCTTGTGCTAGTTACTGGTTAGAGTTGGTTCTATCTATGGGATGGGATGGGATGGGATGGGATGTAGTGCGAGTTCTGAGTTTAACTTGCGTGCGAGCGGTTGGACGGGTACTGTGTACGTTATTTTCGCAGCGACGCTCCCAGCGCTCTGCACCCATCCGCCCACCTCACCCGAAGTCATACATACGCGTCGGTAACCCCCGCTGTGCCGTGTCAGTGCGACAGGTCGTTCAAGGTAGGTGGATATCATCGGCGGCCTACATCCATGGCCAGATCAAGTCTCCTCGTCAACTCCGATGGTATCGGTCTACCCAGCTGATGCTGCTTATGTACTTGAATTCCAGCCCAGCCGTGCAAGAAGGGCTGAGTTCTAACTGCGACCCAGAAATCGCGTGAATTCATGCCACGGCAGATTCTGGACAGGGGCTATCTATAGGGAGACGGATGCTGATATCTGCAGATTGTATCCATCAGGCCATATTAAATTTCATCTCGCGTTATCGCACTCGTGGACGTCCAAGGGATTTATGCTGGACCAAGGCGGAAGAAGTGGATGGGAGGAGGGACGTGGATGGGAGGGAGGGCGCGGCCAGGCGTTATAAACCGCTGGGCGAGAAGATTAACTGCCGCTGAGGGTGCCTCTGGGTACCTGTAGATCGTGAACTTAATGTATGTATAATTGACTTCAGGTACTTGGGTCCTCGAGTGTTCTTCGCAGTGCCTGGTCACTGACTATCACTTATCGCCGTTCCGTTGGCTCGGCCCCTGGAGGTGCAGGACACGAGTGTCGGAGTGGCATACGTACACGCAACGGGTGCCTAACGGCCTTCCACACCCAAACTCCACTGCTGTTCGGAAATACAAGGAAGCTCTGAACGCAATTACTATTACTATTGCTTTACGAAGAGCTAGAAAGGTTTGGTAACTTACGATATGAGAAATGGATGCCACACGTGTGAGCGTGCATTTGCGATTCGGGGGATTCAGGTGGAAAATTTTTTGATTGTAGGATTCCGGAGCCGGAACCCCGGGTTCCCGTATCCACTTGCCCGCCTCTTGAATGAAACCCCAACAAGATGTTCTGATCCTTCGTAAGTAAAGGCATCTCATCTGCGTCGCGTTGATCAGCAGACCTACACCTAACGTATTGTTGCCAATGTTGGAGATGCCTTATTAAGGAGGCATTATAGGCAATGAAGCGAGATATGTTCCTAGAGTTATGTCCAAGAGGAAAGAGCGTATTCTGCGGAGGCGTTAATGCAGGGCTAAGAAGAATTGCACAATGCACAGCGTTGTGCCTGACCTCGGTTCCGTGAGGCATATACATACGATTTGAGGTACTGATATACTGACATTTGACAATTTTGAGTACTTACTGATAATCGCAGAGGTTTCGACGGCTTTGGTATTGTGAAGAGATCTGAGACGTGCGTCGTGTTGTACCGTCGCTTGACCGTTGGTCTGGAAATCGTAATCATAGCAAGTCCGCCTAGCGCGCAAAGATATGCACGATCCCTGTGAGTTCCCAATCAAGAGTTCGAAGGAATGCCCAAGGCCCGCGTTACGGGCGTCGAGGAAGTTGAGCGCCCAGCGGACTTCCGAACTCGATCAACTTGCTACACTTACGGACTGGCTTCCAGTTAACACCCACCATTTCTAATTACGCCTCCATTGCATCCCGAATCTCCCCTGGGGAACTGGGGAAATGCATACGCTGCAAAAGTTTATGAGTTATGACTAATGGTGTCTCTCCATGTCATCTCGCACCCGCAGAGGCCTTTAGCATAGTATCCTACTGCAAGCGTTAAGTATGAAGAAATAGTAAGTCCAGCGCGCGTTATTTACCTGAATATTTTCATTCAGCGTAGCAAAGAAAAATCATAAGCGCTCTACACGAGCACAAGCGCTTAAATCAGCGTTATGCATCCGGCCCATGCTATGAACTTCGGAAATTCAAAAGCTTCAAAGCTTCTAGGCTAGTGACGGTCCTTTGATATGAAGGTTGTACTTCTCATTTAGCTCGCCCGAAGACACTTGAGCAGAGGGGGAGAAGAACTGAAGAGGAACATGGCTGAGGGAAGTATTATTGGGACAGAAGCCGCTAGGCCGTTCAAATTTCAGTACGACGCTACTCGACTATATGGCTTCAACGGACCTTGAGACTTCTTCGTGGGGACGCGCCCCAACTTCTAAAGATTCGAAGCTGAGGGCAATACCCTGCTCAGATTTTGCTGTGACGCAACAGCTCTCTCCTATTGAATGTGATATGAAGAAACAGGAACACATATATCGATCGGGAACATGAATGTGGCGTCGTATCAGAAAATTCCCAACCTCAAGTCCATCAGAATGCACGCTGCTTCGCGGATCGCCATCTGTTGTTCCGCTCACTTCTAGTTTTCGGAAGGTACAGATTATGGGTTAGAGCGCAGCTAATATTGAATTCTAAATGTGTGAGTCTTTCTCTGTCCATCTGATATATTTACTGCAGACAAGACAAGCGCTCGAATGGGCGCCTAATGCCACTCACTCTACAACTTGATATTCAAATGTCCATGGCCGAAGAAACTGAGGGAGATTTGCGTATAAATAATTTAAATAGCATATCCCCGGAATATGGCGACCAGCTACACTCTATAGCGAATGATAGGTGATGCACTCTGTTGTGCTTCTTCATGTGGGAGCGTCCTATATTATAATACAACAGAAGGAACAGGCTTAGTAAAGACTAGCTTGTCACACCAATTAGCCAGGCTCCTTCTCACTGAATTACGAGCTTACCATTGATACATCCTAGATTCAAGATATGAAAAGTACAATCTTCTTATTTCTCGAGTATAAAGAGAGCCTGAGAGGAGCCTCACTCTCACTCAGAGTCAAGTTGCTGCATCTAACTCAAGCTCTTACGCACAATATCATGGTTCAAATAACCAGTTATTTCCTTGCCCTCTTCTCCCTTGCTGCGATGGTCTTTGTAGATGCCAGCTCGCTAGATGCTATCACGGCTGCTACGAGCGATGTGATGATATTAGCCCAGCAGTTAGACAGTCTTCCGACCCAGGGCGCAGACGTTGGTCAAATTGCAGTACGTTTGTATCTTAATGCTGAACGACGGAGTATCGACCTTTAATAATGATGTAGGAATTCCAGAAAGACTTCGCCCAAGTCATTACGGACGTCGGGACGGCAGCCACCACCGCAGGAGTGAGTTGTCTTGTGCAGAATTCCACCTAGGAATTTACCTGATGGATGTACAGATGCCCACAGCTTTGAGTGACACGGATGGGACGGCGATAATGAACAGTGCCAAAATACTTGCGAGTAACATGATAGCAGCACTTGAGGGTATGGAGGCAAAGAAGCAAGCATTCAACGGTGAAGATAAAATCTTAATTCAGACTTTGTTTCTTCATCTCAACGAGTCCCGCTCTTTGCATATATCAATTAGCCGCCGACATTCCGGGTCTTGGGTTACAGATTCTAGCCCTCGATTCTGCGAACAGGATTTTCTCCAACAATATGGCAAAAATTGTGCCTGTAAGTCCCTTGGCGGCTCAAATTTGTTGTTGTAATTTGGGCGCTAACATTGAGTTAACCACATTCCAGGCTGCTTTGAAGGATGTGTGGACGGAAGTGAGTCAAATGGTAGAGAATAGGATTTCCTCGACTATCGAGACTTTTGATATGTAAAATCAAATTGGGGGCTCGATAACAGCAGGAGCTGATGTGCTCAAGGTTCGTAGTCAAGAATCGAGGTGCTCTCTTCCGAACTCTTCTGATAATTACCGATATGAATACTAGAAAATGAGAGAAAGTGTAGTAGAAATCGACTACATATCTAGAAAGTGTTCCATGCAAGAACCCCTCGTCGTAGTGAGGTAGCTGGATATAGATAAACTTGTACTGAAGGCTGTTCCGAGAAATTTCAACTATGACAAGGTCGAAATTTAAGAGGTCAGATTCGATCAGATGACCGGGGAGGACTAACTTACAGCTTAATATAATCTAGGCGACAGTTTATATCGCTAGGTCAATAGCAACCATGAGCGTGCCGGAGCGCGGGCGCTTAAATACAGCGCTCCCGGCCCGATCTTTTCACGTGATTATACATACGCGACTGGCAACTCAAGTTTTTCTTTTCTGTTAGTCACCGCTGCCATTACTTATCGACGACGCAACACATATGTTCATACTCTACCACATCCCACCAGTTTATCTGCATGGCGTCGCTCAAGGTCATGTCCAACGTCTCTGACCGGCTACGTTGCCGCCGACGTGGCAGATCAGCGCTCAGTTCAGAGCTTGAATATTGAAGATAACGCGCTCAACAACTGGTATGGCAGAATCTTGTCTCCACGCACCCGTGTAGGAGTAAAGTGGACTGGAAAGGGCGGTGGGAGGAAATCGTTCGATATTGTCAACCTTCTACAACTCCTCGCAATCCGTTAAGTCTTCCTAAAGACTTGGATCACAGTCCAGTGGAGCGCCAGAACCATGGTTCGTCTGTCCTATACACACACGATAAGCGCCCTTCGAGTTCAATCCCAGTATCAAGTAGAAGGTCCACTCAAATATCGATATTGAGTTGGAATTATTAACATGCTCTTAGCACGTGTACGTCATATCACGACACGCCTGGTCCAGCCCACCGAAGGACATGTTTTTCCCCTCATCCTGGCGACAAGCTCACAATCTACCCTGAATTCGCATTCTTGATTGTGTTACTTGATTTTCAAGGCATCGCGCATATCTAGTAGACGAAGAGAGCCAGGAGCATTTTCTGTCGTCCACTTATGTCCGTTCGCTATCTGTTTTCATTAATCTTAATTCTAATACACTCTTCCCTAGACCTTCCTTCAACATTCTTCCTAATTGATCGACGTCTTTCGTCACATTGTGAACTTTGCCGCAACAATGGGTACAGAATCATCACCTGAGCGGGAACAACCCAGGTATGTGCATACTTCACGATATGCATCCGTTCGCCTAAATATTGAAATATTCGCTTCCCAGACCCGTATACTCCACTCCTGCTAAATCCACTATCGAGGTTCTGGAGGAAATGGTTTCCAAACCTTCGGATACCTTCTCTTCAAAGTCATCCCGTACGCTCTCCCCATCAAACTCGCTCCATACTCCAAGTACCGGCCAAACGTCGCATTCAAAGCCTCTTCCGCCTTTGTCTCCTTCCCCCTCGCCCCCACTCGTATATGCTGACACTCCTCGTGCATCCGACAAACCACTTCCTCACCCTCTGCACGATCCAAAGCCTCCGGCGCCACCTGTGTTGGTTGATGCTGCTATGACATCACAAAGCACCTTTAGTCTCTCACCCGAAACGACATCCGCATCCTCTTCTAGCCACTCGAAAACTCCCTCGAAGAGCCCTCCTCACCATGTTAGATCCGACGGATCGAAGGAACGTCGTCATAGACGTCATCACAGCGACCCACCGTCAAATACATCACCCGCGCCGGACGCGCACGCACATCACCGTCGCCATCGCTCTTCGGGCTCGTCTCCTCACTCTCATTCAGACTCCGTATCTGCGGTATTGGCACTAGCTGCAGAGCGGCTTGCTCGAGAGACGGCGCGCGCGAATGCGTCCGAAAGACAGGCATCGGAGTTGCTATCAATGTTCAAGAACGAGCACGAAGCAAAGATGAAGCTGGAGCGAGATCTGCAAAGGACGAAGGATGAGCTGGGGCTGTATAAAGTGCAGCTGGATGCGGCGCAAGCAGGTGAGTATTCGGTCTGGGCTCCGTCATGAAACTAAATGTTACATTCTCCCTAGAAATATTTCGTGCGCAGGAGATCGTGGATCGAGTTGATCGCAAGAGGGTAGAAGCAGAAGACGAGTTAGCGCGTACGAAGGAGAAGATGCGCAGGCTTTCACGAGACGTCGCTGTCGAGCATGCTCTGGAGGAAGGGCGGCGCCTCGGCTTCGAAGAAGGACTCAATCAAGGTCGTATATTCGGACCAGTCGGAGTTGAACCTGATGTATCTTGGGAGGACGTCGATTTCGAGAAGCCGAAGAGGAGAAGAGGTAGTAGCAGGAAGGGCGACGATGATGCGACTTCTCGTGTAACGATGAACGTTTACCCCAAGACCGAATCCGGAGCTGGCTCTCCAGAAAGGAGGCCCCACAAGTGAGTTCTTTGCTTTGTTTTCTCCGCGGTTGGGCAAATCGTGCTGATACCAAAATGTGCTAGGCTTGACCAACCCCATTCTCATCATCACCGCCATTACACCCGCACAGAATCAGTGACGACTCAGTCTGTATATCCTCAAGTATCAACCTATGACCCTAAACCCAAAACTGAGCCCAAGTCGAAGCCATCTCATCACCAAGAGCTATATACTAACCGCCCAATATCTCCTTCACCTTACGAACCACCAGAAAGCACCCCCGACGTCGCTAAGTATGCCCAGGCCCTCCCAGTACCCACAATCACCACCCCAGCGCCTATACGTGTCCCATCAACGCAGCCTCCAGTACCGCCCGCGATGCCTCCTCACTCCTCTGATCCTCCCGAAAGTATCGAGGTGAAGCCTTCCGACGGGCAGATTCACCCTGTGCCTGTGCAAAACGGCTCGACCTTTAGTCATGAAGCGATCACCGTACCTCCAGAAGGATACATACCATTCCTGGATGCCAATTCGATGATTTCTCTACCACCGCCGCATGAGTTGAGCTATCCCGTAGCTGCGCAGGCTCCTGAGCGACCGAAATCTGGGGGTAGCAGACCTGATTCAAGGCCACGCTTCGGGAATGCGTACGCTCCTTCTACGAACAGTCGCCCTTCGAAGAACGCAGACTGGGAGAGCGTTGCGTATACCACAAGGTCGTCGGGTCGTGAAACTGCCAGGATAGAGACGGAGGGTAAGAGGCGTGCGCCAAGCATGCCGGCGTATGATAGGCCTCCTTCAGCTACGTCAACGCGACATGAAAGACCGCCATCGGCCATGTCTGCACGGAATGATAGGCCTTCTTCGGCAGCGTCAACGCGAAACGACAGGCCTATGTCTGTGGCATCTGTGCGCAACACAGTCGGCGTTGGCCGCCGTACGCGCGAAGTTATTCTGCCAATTCCTATGGGTGACCCGTTCGACGACCCGACGACGGCGAACGGGAATTCTGCGCGAGGACGCAGTGCGACACCCGTTGGTAAGCCCTATGGGCGCCCTACGTTGGGTACGGATGCAAGTTTTGATAGTTCATCTGACAATCGCTCGTCAACTGCCACTATACCTGTCACAATTCAAGTTGAAACACCAGTACGTTGCTTTTCCCTACTTATCTGTGTCGTTTTACTGACTTTGTGTAATCATTTCACATAGAGCACGCATACGCTCTCTGCTCCGAATTCGAACCGGACGACCATGGTTGATCCTGTTCTCCTCACGCCCGACAGCGCCAATAGGCCTATGGCTCTGCCCCCGCACACCGCCCTGGGTATTTCCACGACTCAGGACGCTAATGATGAGGAGCGCATTGAGATGACGCTCCCTGATAACAACTTCCCGCCGGGCTTCGTGCCTCTCAGTCCGATACCTGGTATGGAGAAGCTGAATCCGTATCCCCCTGGGTTCGCACCGACGCTACCGCGTGACCATCCTAGTAGTGGCGGGGGTTCGGGATACACGTATGGGTCGCCTGCTATGAGACCTAAAGCCTGAGGCAATATTATCATGTCTTCTTGTATTGTTTTCACATTGCTCTAAGTATTACTTTCTCTTCGTTTTGAACTCAAGGGGACATTTAACTTGTTTGTGTTTAAAGCCAAGTCCCAAGATTTCAGAAATTTGATAGCTTATTTGATTTTCTGTATCACAACCTTCCAAGCTTCGAATCATATAGACGCCTGGCAGCTATCTCTTTGTGTTTGCTTCGTGTTCATGTTGAAGCGGCATTTGCCGACGACTGTCCTTCGAGTTTTTGCTCGTTGGCGTTCCCCACCTTCCTCCCAATACCATCTTTCTTCTCATCACAATGTATCCAGTCTGGCTGTAAGAATCGATCGAGGATTGAGGACGTGTCAGGCTTCGGTGAGAGAAAAAGAAAAAGCACCTGATTGCTGACGCTACATAATCTCACAGCCAGTGCAATCTGAAGGAATCCGAGGAGAAAATAGTGCGAATTGAGGGCAACTTCTAATGTCGCGAATCTATCTATGATGCTGTCGCGGCGAACGCATACGTGGTGTATCCAGCGGCATCTTGGGTATAGAAAGTCGAAGCATCTGGGAGCGTGAGGGCAGTGTCCTTCTCCAAGCGCGTCGGCAGGTCGGGCTAAACGGATAACATGACGATAAGTTCGACGTAGGGAAGGCTTGACAGGCTAACTCACATTCGAAATGAACAACTGTCCAAAAGCAACAAGGTTCCCTGTCTTCTCAGCGGTCTCTATCGCGGTCTCTCTTGTATGCTCCCCAGCAGATATAAACGGCTTGGTGCCCCATATAGCTCGGAGAAAATCGTTGGAATCCTCAGGCGTACGAGAATGACGGTCTGGTTCCAGAGCATGGAGGTATGCCAATTCAGGGTGGGCTTCATGGAGGCTGCGAGCGAGGTGAGAGAATTGAGGAATAGGATCTTTCATCCTCATCCCTAAGTACGTATAAGTATATTATAAAATGATTAGTTCGGAAACTCACCCTGGAAGGAATTCCAAGGGCTGATCTTGACCCCGATCTTGTCCTCCCCAATGGCCTTCGCAATGGCAGCGACGATTTGTAACGGAAACTTGCTTCTGTTTTCGACGCTTCCTCCGTAACTATCGGTGCGCTTATTCGAGTTATCCTGGATGAATTGATCCAACAGGTAGCCATTGGCGCAATGCACTTCAACGCCATCGAAACCAGCCCCATGGACGGCGTTCTTCGCCGCCGTAACAAAGAACTGGATGTACTCGTTGATTTCGGGTACGGTCAACTCACGCGGGATGACTTTCGCGTTTGGGTCAAGGGGGAGTGGCGATGGTCCGACTAACGAAAAATTGTCGCGTGCAAGTATATCGGCAGGTGCGGTGCGCCCCAAGCCTGCGATCTGGAGGAAGATGAAGGAACCTTTTCTGTGGACTTCGTCGACAATCTATAAAGGGAATGAATGTCTTCCTTGAATGATAATGAATGTACACTACTCACCACTTTCCATGCAGCTACTTGTTCTTCGTTCCAAATTCCTGGGACGTGGTCATATCCACCGGCTTGTAATGCGACGAAGACACCTTCTGTAATTAGCAGCGTACCGGGACGGCTGGCGCGCTGCGAATAGTAGTCCTTCATCAAAGGATTTACTGGGACGTGAGCCTCCTTGGTCGCTCGCATTCTAGTCAACGGCGACATAACAACACGGTGCTGGAGAACGTTGGATCCAACCTTAATAGGCGTGAACAATTTAGGGATTTGGGACATTGTTGAGCTTGTACTGGGATTTCAGGATATCGAGTGGGGGAATACTGGCGCTTTTTCCCTCGAGTTTAACACACTTTATAGTAGCACAAGTTTCTTGTATCTTCCAAGGATTTACCTACTGACAATTCTGTATTTCGTACAGCTATTGCAACTATTCGATTGATCTGATGTTTTGCCACAAAGCTTTGTCAGGTCACTCGCTAAACGCTTGCGCGTCCGCGCTTATTTTGTAGAAGATTCTATTTTTGGATCAGATATCAGTCAGCGTTGTCAGCGTCTATATTTTCGCCATGCAAAATTGCTATAATGGATGATATTCCGCTGAAATCGCTCATGGACCCCATTATATCCGTAGAGCTTCGTCATTCAGCACTACATATGAGTGTTGATACTTTTTTGATTGAGGAACGGAATAACTGGTGCAACCGTCTACGGGAATGAATATTCAGGTTCGAAATGATCTCAGTCCTACTTCATTCAAGATTTGATCCAGGTGTGTATAATATGAAACAAAGCACAAGCCAGAGATACCTCCAAAAAATACGTACAGTGCTGGTCATCTCGCTGACTTTCCATCTGCTCTTTGTTCATTATTCTACATACACAGGGCCCTGAGTCTTTCGATTTCAAAAGTTATAGGTTAGAGCAGAAGCTAAAACGTGAACGATAATAGTACGAGTAAGACTGTCGATCTGTCCTTGGTAATGAGAATTGATCAAACTGCCTATCAGCTGCACACTACACTTTAAGAGCTTTTGTCTCCTTTCAATCCAACACTCTACTCTACGCCACCTCCGTATTCGCTCCACCGCGGGATACCATTGCTTCCGTAGACACTGGTATCTGCAAATGCTGGTCGGCGCTGACAGCAGTCAGTGTCCATCTATCCAAATCATCAGTTGAATGTTATCGCCGCACCTGTGACCTAAGCTTGGGCAGGACTCTCTAGTAGATGGTATATTTGTTGATTTTTTTTATCGTGATTAGCATCGAGGACCAGTATTTTGCGTGAACAGACTTCGTCAGCGAAATGATTCAAGAAATTCTTAGCCTGAATTGTACTTTCCCTCTTCTATTGAAAGCTATGGCGGCGAAAGATTGTAGCTGTCTCAGAGCACCACGAGTGGGGATATCAGCTCTGGGAAGAAGACTGCGCAAATGGGTCCTCGGAGGCATGGTGTCTGTCGACGTCAGCGGAGGGTGAATGATTGCCACGATATATGGTATCGGTGTGTCTATTTTAGATCTTATCGTGCTTCCCCCACACCATAAAGACACGGTGCTCTCACATCCTCGAGTGTTACTGTGCGATGAGACGCCAAACGGTGTGCAGGGTGTAATCAAAGTGATTAATCAAGGATTCTGTTTCCCCGTGCGTTTGGTATAAATGCCACTCTTTTCTCCGAACCTGAGTTTGACTCGACCACTGCGAGGATGAACGCTCTCACTAAGTCTATCGCCGCCTTACTTGTAGTTTCCTCGCTTGTGGTGGCAGCGCCCGTCATTGTTGTTGAGAGAGGTAAGCATCTCGGTTAGTATTGCTTCGAACCGGTAACAAAACTCACTGCTTACTAGCCGGGGAACGTCAATCAAGTCGGTACCCGCAGCATAGTCTCCCTCACCTCAAGAATATTGACACATCACACCCTTAGACTCAAGAACAATTTTCCGACCTGCTAAGGGGGAAAATAACGTGTCTGGTTTTTCGAGGTCTGTGCATTTATGGTTTTGTGTTGATTGCTTTTGACTGTAGAGGCGTGTCCTCATTCTGGTCTTTAGACTCGGATTACACCCGTGAATTACTGCAGTATACTAGTACAAGAAGTATGATGAAGCCATTGGACTATGATCGAATGTTGGAAGAGAGCAAACGTCTGGTTTGGCCGCAGAGAATGTTGAATGCGAGAATTAGCCAAGGATTTCCTTGGAAATAATTGTATGATTATGCGATTGTAATTTGTCTCCCAACATGCTTGACGCCATGAGTGAAGCATGATGTACGCATCTGGAATGTATAAGATCTATGTGATCTGTACAAGGGCGCAGCGAAAGAAGCATTGAGAATTAGAAGTGCAGCTATTTATAGATTGGGTTTAGCGCCCAGTGCGTGTTTGTGGACTTAGAATAGTTCCTGGCTCTGTGTGTGTATTATAAATGAGTCTTATTGAATTTAGTGAATTGGTATATCAGGAGTAGATTAGGTGTTGGTGATTTCGCGCTTGCAGAGTTATGGGAGATATAGATCCATTTGACGTGGGGCGGGCATTGAAGCATTTTATATTCAGTCGCCGCGTTCATTGCTCTGTCGGTAATTGGATGAGTGTGGTCTAAAATGTAGAATTGTGTATTCTTGTTCAGATCATCTGTAGCTGTGTAAGTGCATATGAGAGCTATATAGGGTCTCTCACTCCGTGGCCCCAACTGCTATCGCTGTGAACCAGGAACACACATCACCTCCCTTCTAACGTCCTCAAATTGCCCGCACAGACTCTGTTCTCCTATTCACGCAAGTAGCGAAAGTAAAGTAATCATTCCAATCTCTAAGTCTTCGAGCACATAGGGATCCAGAGCATAGCGGCGCATTGAATATTTTGAGAGCATGAACGAAATTTTTAGGCAGGCGAAACGAAATAATGAAGTATAAGAACGAGGATATGGCTCTATTGAAATTCAACAGCACTCGTGCTATTCGGACGGTAAGGTCTTCAGTACTATACTTGGGATAATTGCTGATTCGCAATACTTGCTTTGTACTTCAAGATCAACGACCGGACTTGTAAGTTTATGTTGGTTTGCCTATGATTGCAAGGTAACCATTATTGTCATATTGCTATCCAGGTTGCGCCATGCGTATTTGGAAAGTCATCGTCGCATTTGTCGCCCTCACGGCGACGAATGTGCTCGCCTTGCCTACACATCATGCAGAGGATATAAGCGCACTCACAGACAATAGCATCAATATTTCTGATAATTATGATCTTGCAGTCACCGACTTTGACCTCTCCGGAGACGACTACAAGCCCGTGGACAATGACAGTGCTTATAGTGATGTTGTTACTGACACAAATGTGGGACTCTCCATAGAGCCCCAGGAAGACCTGGCTACTCATACAAATGACGGAATTAAATCTGTAGATTTGTGGGGCCGTGCGTGCCATCGTGCGTGTTGGCACCGTCCATGCGCGCGTCCGTGTTGGCATCGACCATGCTGGCGTCGGCCGTGCCCTCGTCCGTGCTGGCGTCGACCATGTCCTCGTCCATGCTGGCGTCGACCGTGTCCGCGTCCCTGTTGGCGCCGCCCTTGCCCACGCCCATGCTGGAGGCGCCCGTGCTGGCGTCGTCCCTGCCCTAGGCCGTGTCCTCGCCCATGGCCAAGACCGTGCCCTTGCCCAAGACCACGTCCCTGTCCTCGTCCTTGCCCAAGACCACGTCCCTGTCCTCGTCCTTGCCCAAGACCACGTCCCTGTCCTCGTCCTTGCCCAAGACCACGTCCCTGTCCTCGTCCTTGCCCAACTTGCCCAAGACCACGTCCCTGTCCTCGTCCTTGCCCAAGACCACGTCCCTGTCCTCGTCCTTGCCCAAGACCATGCCCGTGTCCACGTCCCTGTCCTTGCCCAAAGCCTTGCCCAAAGCCTTGCCCGTGTCCCAAGCCATGCCCGTGCCCAAAGCCATGCCCAAGGCCATGCCCCTGTCGATGCAGATGTTCATGCCCGTGTTCATGCAAATGCCGTCGTCGAGGCGGTCCGTGTCCCCCGTGTCGAAGGTGTCGCCCATGTCGTCGCTGCCATCGCTGCCGCAAATGCCGCAGACGCCGTCAACCATGCCGTCGCCGTCGCCGTCGTTGTGAATGCCCCGAATTTGACGCAGTTGTAAACGAAAAGCAAGCTGACGGGTTGAATGATGTCCAGGACTATGAAAAATTTGAGGCAGACGATGTGCGAGATAGTGGAGAAGCTGCCCACAAGTTTTCGGAAGACAACACAACCCTCGAGTTTGAAGAAGCGCCTGAGTACAACCTGTCAGAAGATGCCGATATCCAGGCGTCGGATGATGTACAGGAGCTTGACATGCAAGATAACGCCCCGATTGAGGAGCGAGGTGATGTTCAGGATGCCGATGTGCGAGACAGCGAAGAAGCATTTCTTGAGGAACTCGACTAAGCGCCAGGAATGACATTTTGCCTTTGCCGCCGTCCAGCCAATTTTTACTATCTATATTTTGTATTTTGAACTGCTTTCTCTGTCGTGGTAGTGGTAGTACTTGACGTAAACTTCCCTACTGAATTCCAATTTTATTGTTACATTTTCCAACTTCAATCCGCCTGCGAAATCTGACCCTTTGTCAAGAAATATTCCAGAACAATGGGCGTATCATTCTGATTCAACTACCGAAGTACTCGTCAGATCTTCCGGATCGACTTGGATAACATACACTCTCAAGCGCCCGCACCGCACTCACTAAATCTCCAGAATCTATTAATAGCGCAGCCTGGGTCTAAAGCCGCATCCGCAGTAACCTAGATCGCTGGCATTGTTCTACATACATTCGATTTGTGTGCATTGGAATTGCATTGGAATGATTCTCTACTTTCAGGATAATTTTTCATAGAAAATCTTGGGCGTAGTCGAGGAAAGGTGCGTATTGTAAGGAAGTAAGTAGTATAGTACATTATGTCTGTGTATATACATCAAAGAAAATCATCCAGCAAGTTCGTGACTGGATCATTAACCACGACGTAGCGGTAAAGGCAGCACTTGAGTGGTATCAACCCAGCATATCACTCCACGAGGCTTAAGAGTTTTCGCCTGCTTGACTAGGGCCAAAAAGGCAGCTTTGCCGTCTCTCTCTTGTGGAATGATTATGTGGAGGTATGCGATAGCTGACCACTGCAGGCATGGCATCTCAACATTCTGCGATGAGTTAGGCGGCCCGAGCGGGGAGTTTGTTACAAGGCTCAACCGTTCTTTGACCATGGATAGTATATGCCCTCCGTCTACCGCCCCAAAATCCAAAGCGGAGAGACGTGGGAGAAGCTCGCATCTTCCAATTTTGTCGATAGTTGTAGCGTGAATGCTGATCCCGATAGAGAAACAGATTTTTTCGAGGGCAGAGAACCGTGTGAAGAATTTCTCAAGTTCATGGTGGCTTGTTGGGCGGTATCGGTATAGCAGGACAGATGGCGAATGTGTGTTATTGGGCGAAGAGCTGCTCCTGCGCATTGGCAGGAAGTCGGAGAAGACAAGTATTTTGAGCGTTTTTGAGGATGCACTCAGAAGCTGGGTATATTGACGCATGTTCCATATTTGGAAGTAGTCATAGAGCTCGATCCAAATGTGCTCGAGTGCCGGAAAATTTAGTGTTGAGAATAGACGCTTGTCCTTGCTGGGATATACGAGCCTCAATCGGAGACTTTTCAGGGCTTTCATCGTGATTTTGGACTTCGAGAGTTTGCGCTGAGGGTCAACGAGCCTCGTCATGCGAACATAGAAAAATGCCTTTTCTAGATTCGGCGTACAACGAAGTATCTTTACGAGTAACCCTGGACCCATGGCCATTGTCCCAAGATCGAGCTCGACGAGTTGATGGAAAGAGAGTTGGAGACAGAATGGGTGTATGTTGTTTACGAGGCGCAGGGCTACATTACGCAAACGCGGCGCATTTCGTAATGTCGAAAATTGCTGGCAGGCGTCGAGAGGGAATGCGGAAGTGGGATTAGAAACGGTGTTCATGAAACCTATGTCGATGGTTTCAAGGAGCTTGACGCGGCCTTCTGGGATGGCGAGGAACTGATATATTTCGGTGTTGGTGTAGATAGGACAAGTCAGCTCCCTAATGCGGTCGATATTGGGGATGATGATATTGTTGACTAGGCTGAATGGCCATGCGTTGAAGACCATGTCGAATTTGATAGAGAGCGGCTGTGTACGACTGCGTGAGGCGGATAAGTTGAATTGTTGGAGAATTTCTCGCGCTTCTTGGAGAGTAAATGGTCTTCCAGGTATCCCAGGATGGCATACAAAATGGAGCGTAGTCCATAGAGTCGGAGTAGAGAAAATTATCTTCTTCCATGTAGCGCTGACGCCAGCATAAACACTCAAAGGGTCGGTATGTTGGAAAGGGATGGAAAGAGCATAGTCTGCGCACGCATATTCCAAAATTCTGGGCAGGAACTCTGTTGGAAAATTGTTGCGAGCGTTGTTGGACATATGTTGGAATTAATGAGCGCTTTGAACTGGACAACTGGAGAGTGTGAATTTTGTTAGTGGACGAAATGGCGAAACGCAGACGAGGGAGATGGTACTGTGAGTGTTGGAGCGTGCGGCAGGTCACTGTATAAAATTTAGCCTTTTTATAACGTGTGTCAACAAACGGACCTTAGACAACCCTTCTGCAAACTGAGCATTGCAATTGCTTCATGATTAAACGCCCAGTGACTCGTTTCGCATGGATTATGCGGTACATATGCCTCTTTGTCTTCGAGAGAATTTATTTGCATCATCTAGTAGAAGCCAAGAATAGTGACAGGCAAGGACTCTGAACCACGGTAACTCAGATTCGAAAACACGACAACGACCTTAATCAGGTTTTCCCACAAGCAAAGTGTTCAACAAAGTCATGTGTACATGTCTCCGCTGTGCTTGCATTCAACCCTTACCCATACAATGACAATTTGGACAAAAAAGGTTTTGTATATTATGACTCTGTGCCCAGTATTCTTTCCAAATTCCGATCCTTTGTCGACTCCTCCCGAGTCCCTATTGGTTTCACCGGGTGACTGAGATGCGAGAATAATTTGGCAGGGGTCATTTATAGATAGTATTGAAAACAGAGGGATGTGTGGAGTATTTTATTACTCTACCTATTGCAAGCCATATCTTGCTTCAAATCTCATATTGATCCACCTAAATCGGGCTGAATTTTCTGAATATTTATTGTAAGTGATTCATAACATATCTTTATGCTGAAGACGACGTTGAATTAGTGGACTATACTATACATAATGAACAAATACGAATACAGATGCCCAGACACCACGACAAGGACATGAACGAGCAACATATGTACAGATGAAAATACGGATCGTGGAGAACCTCTTAGTCCATGTGCTGCATAAGTGTGCAGAGAAAAATGGCGTCAAGGAGCGCGCATGAGCATATCGCATACACATGTTCGCCATACAAGAAACCTGTTGATGTCTGAAGGCCAGTGAGATTGCCTCTAGCGATGATGTGAAAAGAGTCGGCGGGAGATTATACGTGTATAAAACTCTTCATGAGCAACGATGTCCACGAAAATGATAGACAAGCAGCGTCCAGGCAGCGGTACATTGTTCCGAGCGGGTGGTTATATAAGAGGGGAGAAGAAGGAATGCCAAGGCACCAGTCAGATTAAGACGTCCCACGAAGCTGGCATTGACTGGGGATGGGCACAGGAATGATTTAGGACACAGATGAACAAGTTCAATCTAAGCTCAACAGCCTGGCTGTCTGTGATGCGTTGACGCCTTTGTTTTCTCCGTAGATTCCTAGTCCGTCCAGTATACTGAACTGTACTCACCAGCTGATGAGCCACCAATGTCGGCAAGAATGTATACGCAACACCGAGCTGTGATCTTCCCTTCCCCCCCTTTGTGCAGCACTTACACCGTGGTTACTCTGATGTCCCGCCCTGAGTGCCACTCTCTCGATGACATATGTAGTCGCGCCTCAACTCGCGATCGTACCCTCCGTGGCTGCAAGTATGACAACATATGACAGTCTTTGCGAATTCGAGAGCCGATAAGCAGAAGTTTAGATCATAAGAGAGAAACAGAAGTCGTATATCCAGGAGAAGTCAGAGGTTTTGAATGGATGCTGAAAGTTACAGAGAGGTCAAACAAACATCCAGTCATTGGACACACGCTTGAGAATACTCCGACGCGGCAAACGCCGAATGTTGGCCTTTGTTTCTCTGCTCCTCTCATCCTCCTAGGTAGGTTCCTTCGTCTACTTCGTCATCTTCTGCGTGATTAGTCTATACTTGCAAGGAATCAGTATTCATTTGTTAGGTCATGTCATTGTGAAAGCACGTTCCTTTGAGCGACAAGAGTGTGTGGAGTCGAAGTCACTCATGTATTCCAAGAGCGATTAGCTAGTCAGTCATATATATATAATTCCAGAGTAGTCTAAACACAGACATGACAAGTGTTCCATCATCTCTGAGCTCCCAAGTTTCAATTTACGCCAGAAATTTCGAATCGTTAGAGTATAGCCGCCGGCCCTGATAATGGTCCCACACTTAGGTGCGTCCTGTTCCTGTGCTCGGGCGTCTTGAGGGATTTTCATATCCACAATGAGGGCCCCATTGTTGCCAGGTTTACGGCGGAGCGCTTCCATGGGTGGTAGGCAGCTATTGAGATGTGAGGCCGCGGAGGTCGACGACCCCTCCAGCCAGTAGTCAGAGCCGCGCGCCGTCGCGGGACGCTCGCTTGCTGAGTAAAAGGGAGACGGTGTGACAGTGACGCATCGGTGTCACTATCTCAAATATATCTTCTGTCATTGGTTTCTACAGCGCTGTGTGTCTTGTATTGTTAGCTTCCACAGCCTTGTATCTCTGTATAGACTCCTACAATTCCTTGTATTCAAAATGTATCATCTTGCCGCTTGCTCGACATTGTCAGTTCGCTGTACTTACTACTTAGCAACGCATTGTCGCCCTACTTACTTGTAATAAATTCTCCCTAAACAATATAACACATCGCTTCCTATTTACCATCATTGTCAGATACCGTGACGTTGAGACGAATCACCTACAATACGAAATCCACAAAGTATACAAGAAAATCGCCCCATAAAGCGTCATATTCTCACGTCCACGATTTAAAATCACAATGGCTTGAACTGACACTTCAATTCAGACGCATCCCCAATCGAAAGCTCGTACATTTTTGCGTTCCAGTGGCACAGATCCACCACAAATTGGCTCATGGACATCCTCTCTGCCCCAACTCTGCCCTATGATCTCCAATTAGAGACCATCCAGATCTTCCTAGCCAATCTTGACAGCCGCCAGGAGCGTATTCGCTCTTTCAGAGTGTTTGCGCTCATATCTATCCCTATGCGTGACTATTTTCAAAAGCGTATCTTCCGACGATTTACTGTTGGGAGGCCAGATTTCGACAAATGCTATTCCATTCTTCGTAACAACCCCCGTCTCGCCTCGTACGTGGAAGAGCTCTGGGTCTGCTTGGATTCTCACGCAATACTTGATCTGCAGCATCTCACAGAAGTAGACCTGAGTATCATCCGCGACCTCACTTCCGTCCAGAAGATCTGCATCGAAACTCCCTATGGATGTGCATGGGACACCGAATACTATTGTCTGCGTCGCACAATCGTGGATCTAATCCTAAATCGCCCCATCACTTCCCTCTACTTCGATGGGATGATACGTATACCTCTGAAGCTGATACCGTTCTGGAAGGATATAGAATCCCTGGAATGGTGGAATGCCAATCCCTCTCCAAATAGTACTCACTATGAAGGCCTCAACGTTGCTGCTGACGATCCCGAAGAGAATGACACGGAGGACGTAGGCGCATATAGACTTGTCTTGGCTCAGCTCCAGCTCTTCGACAAGTTTCCCAACCACTGCGAGGAGGATTTAATGGCGGTCATCAAGCTTAAAAATCTCTGCCTAATCGACTCCGACAGGATGCTATTTCGCATCCTAATTCATCCCGACAACATCCAAATCATGCAACCCAAAGTAACGATATACACCACAGGCCTCAGTGAACAACTGAACATACCAGGAGCCGAAATACCCGAGTTCTCAGAGTCAGAGAGTGACAGCGACGATTCAGAGTCAGAAAGTCACAGCGCCTCGAGTTCTGACGATAACACCCCGGAAACCTTTCCCGATGTATTTTGCGAACACTACACACCGATATTCCCAGACCACTCTGCACGTGTTTCAGAACAATATTTATTCGACTTTTCTAGATTACAGAGTCTGACCGTCGACATCGCCCCACCCAACATTCGCCCTATCTGGCACATAATCTGGAAAGCGGCAAAATCGCTCATCAGATTAGATATGCGCGAGCGCTTGCGAAATTACAGCTGGAAAGATGCGTTCGGTATCTATAGACGTGCGTCGTTGTTTCTCTTTCTCTTTTTCCAGTTCCCGGGGACTCTATATCTTATTCTTAGAACGTAGATCGATTTCCATCGACTTATCCCGCCGGTTGTACCCTCGAACTTCCCCCAGAAGTCACTCTTGCTCCCTGCACGAAGCTCGAGGAGCTGTCCATCTCCATAATTTTTGTTCATAACATTCCTTGGAAACCCGATATAATCTCCTCCTGGTCCTCTCTGCTGCGTACAGTTCACTCAGGATTACGCACGTTGGAGATCATGTTGTTTGAATACTCAGTCAAAGGTAATGAACCGACTATATTAAGTAACTACCTGTTGTTTGAAT
>QFFD01001441.1:0-18006 GCA_003314615.1 Pholiota microspora
TTTTGCTATGGGATTCAAGGGGTTATGGGTTTTCACAAGTATGGGTTATGGGAAGTTCGACTGTACGCAATTTCAGGCTAATTTACTAGATTTGTAGGATCAATTGAATGCAATATCATGGCGTTGCCAACTTGCGACGAGAATCTTTCAGTGTGTCCTCTCAGAGCCATTAGGCATTCTGTAGCCTAGAATTGGAGAGACGATAGGCTGGGATAGGCTCAGGTGCATGCAGTTGTACCGCAGAAAAGCTATGTTCTGAAGACTGAGAGAACGACGTGAATTCACGGACGACGCGCGAGCAGCGTCTGACCTGCGTGTGTTGAATAAGACTGGGGCTTGTGATAATAATTTTAGGCGAACTTATCTCTCTATAAGTACTCGTTTCCCTGGAACTTCGGAGAACCCACATATATTCTCATGAAGAATGAGCCTGTGAAGAGGGAGGTGCTCAATGATGCCGATGGGCAGGAGCACATGAGACTGCACCCACGACCTCGGAGCCGTTAGGTGGTCGTTCGTCTGATAAAATTCGCGAGATCTGGGATAAATCAACGGGCTTTTGTGGCCCTTCTGCGACGTATTGGGCTGCAAGTTGGGCTGTCGCCGAAGAACTGGTTGCTTCAACTGGGGTTCATAGGCCTGCGTGGCTCATTAAATCCATTTTTACGCGAGCCGTATAATTAAAAAAGGGTAATCAGACCGAGGACCTTGTTCCTAGGGCTTAAATAGACGTGTACGAAATAGATATGATGCTGATGCTGCTCATGAAAGTGTCTTGATCATCGGACGCTGCACGCCCCGAGTGTCCAGACTTGGCAGCCTATCGCAGGACTTTCTCCTAGACATGTGCGGGAGGACGCTTGTTGCTAAGCGTGGCGTGCGGGTTGGACGTTGAGAGGATAGAAGATCGGAGTCAGTGAGAGTTAATTTTGAGAAAATGAGAAAAAGGAGATGCGGGGAGTTGCCGGCAAAGGGAGAAGATGGAAATGATTGCCCAATTTCCCTCTCTTTCCCGACTTCCATGTGCTCCCCGCCGACCATTCCTCTCCCCCCAACTCCGTCGCGTGGGCCAGCGGCGGGGACGTCTTTGACAACGGCGGCGACAGATATGCGTGTGCAGGACACAGGCAGCGCACCCCTGTCCTCAGTGCAGCCAAAAACGCAGACGCAGGCTCATATTCCAGTGTCTGGGAATACATCCAAGGCAAATACGAATACGAGTGTGCACACTAGCCAACCCTGGATTCACCGCCCCATCTCACGCGCACCATCCGCCGAGAATCTGCACTTCTCTCCGAACGCCGGAGCCGCTACGGCAGCGTCTAGAAGCCCATTTGTGGCGTCTATGCAGCCAGATTCCATACCGCACTTGCTTTCCAGTTTCCCACCGCCGCCATCTCCGTCCCCATCCTCGTCGAGCCAGACTCCCACTCCTCAGAACCGGTCTCCGAGCCAGTCGCCAACGATAGGCGCTCGCGTGCCCAAGGCGGGAATGGTACATTCATCTACGCGGAACCCTGAGATCAGGAGGCAACAGTCGGCGTATGCACTTGGAAGCGCGGATACCAGTCGCAATCACGGTTATTACAACCACAGTGCGCGGGGCACGCCAATTTTGCACGAGTTACCACCTCTACGGGCACCAATGTATGTGTTTTCTTGTGTTTTCTTCTTGGGACCACGCGGAAATTGATTGCTTGTATCTAGAGCGGCCGGTAACACTCGAAAAGCATCCACTAGCGTGTCTACAACATCGTCATCGTCTGCGTATGCTCCATCAATGCCTACCTCCCCAACAGGCACTTCAACATCCACCAATACTTCCTACACAACGCACACAATGTCTCCAATACCTACATCGCCAACATATGGTCTCCTATCTGCGCCCACGTCGCCCACTGACGCCAAGGCACTCCCTCCGTTGCCACCAGTATCGCGCCACCCACCACTTTCACATGGGCCGCGGAAGGCTGTTTCACACACTAACATACGTTCCGTCCGCACGCGCTCCCGGCCAGCGACAACTGAAGGTGCGATGGGGAACAGAGGGAATGAGATGGGAATGAGTGCAGGATTAGGTGCAGGGCTCAGGGAGCGTGAGGGGAATGCGGTGGGGGAAGAGAGGGAATGGGAAATCGAGAAGGCACGGGAGAGAGATGATCTGGCCTTATGGGAATCCAAATCAGCTGCGGCTCACGCCCAAGCGAATATAGGCGCCGTCGCTCAAATACAGCGCTCGCGCGCGTCAAGCGCAGTGGGAACGACAAGCCCGGTAGAAGAGGTCACGCCGTGGGATGTGTATGGGGGAGATCGTGTTGGGAATACGGAACAGAAGCAGGACAAGGCGAGGGACGAGATTGAAGAAGAGGACAAGGAGTATGGCATCTCGCGGCCGATGGAATTCTCTAAGGCGAGGACACGCGTCTCAAATGCTGCTTCGACTTATAGTGCTGGGTCCGGTAGTACTGTGGCCAGCTCGGCGCCCTCCGTGCGCTCTCGTGCATCCTCCTCCGCGTTAGCTTTAACGGGGCCTATCGACGAAGTGACCCCATGGGAAGTTCAGGCGCCACTGCATTCGCCCTCTGTGCGATCGCGCGCGTCATCTAACGCGGTAGGTGCTACGGGCCCAGTAGAGGAGGTAACTCCATGGGAAGTGCAGACACTTGTCGAAGAAAGCGACCGTGCATCGCAAGAAATCATTGGGAACAACAGTACCGCCAGCGGAAGCAAACCGACCACCAAAAATGTAACTCCGAGCGCTAGAAAAACGAAGGATCGGTCGGACTCACACTCGACAACCGCTCCCAGCATGCGTACTACACCATCTGTTCGCTCTCGGGCATCGTCTGCAGCACTCGGCCAGGGCGGATATACTCTTGGCGCAGGCGCGGGAGGAAGTGTAGCCACTGGCCCAGTGGAGGTAGTTACGCCGTGGGAGGTGCAAGTACCTACCACCATTGACGATGAAGGCGTAGATTTACCTCGAACGTCGCGCGATGGCTCACCAGCATACGGCGTGGAACATACCCTCGAAGTGGATGCGGCGCCATTCGTACCTACGCCAACTACTCCAGAGGTAACGTCTACGGCCACAGGAGCGGTGGAAGAAGTGACGCCATGGGAAATGCAGACGGGTCCGGGAGAGACAGCGTACGGCGTTACTCGCGAGGTGCGTGTGCCTGCCGCGGAGAGAGAGAGGCCAAGGTCAGTTCGCAGCTTCCACAGTACTGGCACAGGCGGATATGGCACTACGCCGAATACTGCGACATCCATGGCCCACAGTAGCTCGTACAACAACAACACGACCAACAGCCATAGTAACAGCAAAGCGCCAAGCATGCGTTCTGGACGTTCAAGGGCGTCGAGTGTCCTCCATAGTCCGGGCGGGGTGGGTACGACGAGCACTGGCAGCGTCGAGGATGTGACACCATGGGAGATGTACCCTCCGCCTCCTGCGCTACATCCGCCCCCGCCTCCACCCCCTACAGCTCCAGGTCGTCCAGCGTCTTCATCTTCACTGCGAAAGCAGGAACGCGAGGAGAGGGTAGCTAAGACCAAAGAAGGCACAAAGAGCAAAGAGGGCAGGCGGTGGGGCAGGAAGTCTATTGTCCCTAGCGAGGTGCGCGTAACCCGTTCGGGGACAGGATCGAGCACGAACGGTGCGACGCCGACCGGTGTTACCACAGTCCCTCCCAGCATCACTCCTACGACTAGCACAGACGGCAGTAGCGTGGAGGCGAACTATGCGCGCTCGGTGAAATCGACACATACGCACAGGTCGGCAGGTCCTGTCGAGGATGTGACGCCGTGGGAGGTGCAAGAATTACCTTCTTCCCCGCCATTACCACATGCGGAAAAATCATCTGGCCAAGCAATTGCCGGTTCTGGTTCCGATACCAGTCCTATTCCTCACTTCGAAGAATTCATACCTATCCGTAGCCCAGTGCCACGGACTACGTCGGCGGCGACGACATCGACAAACGCAAGTACTTTACATGCCCCTACTCGCCCTAAGGTACCGGCAACACTTGCAGAAGAGGTTACACCATGGGAACTGGCGGGCGCATTGCCTTTACAAGTCAAGGATGTCACCGGAATGAAAGGCATACCACTGGGTGTCACGGTTGCTGTGCACGTACCTGGAGAGAACGAGTGGCGCCTAGGCTCTACACTACACGCAGGTGAGAGCCAGGAACTGGAAGTCCCCAGCGGGTGGGGCGACGGGTCCACACCGAACACCGCCAATTTTTCGACGAACAGTGGACATCATAGTGGGAGCGGACACGGGCCACCGCCGTCAGCGGGATCGCATGTTTCTTACATATCGAACGCGTCTACAGCGACTGGCTCTGGTTTCCCCGCACGTGGATCGATGACGCTTGAGCAGCTGGCGGAAGTGATGCCATGGGAGTTGCATCCCGTTCCTACGAAGGTGGGCTCCGAAATGAGCGCAGAAGAGAAAAGGAAGAACAAACGGGTGAGTCATTTCGTGAACATATTTTCCCTGTGTTTTTTTCGTCTTCTCTTCTCTTCTTCTGCTGTGCTCTTCCCTTCTTTTTTTTGCAGTGTTGTCAGTTCTGTGCGCAATGCGCTGATCATTCATTCGCTCACCTTTTTGCTTCCGTTTGCGGCTGCCTCACGCGACATGATTGACGCGTCGGAGCGCGTCGGCCTGCTAATCTGATGCGTGGCGTATTTTTGTCAGCACGCCTCGTGAGGCCTTCTGGAATACAGGAAGATTTTCTGGATTTCATCTGCAGGAATACCATCTTTTTGGTGATGACTGGTTCTTTTATTCTGTTTGGATGGGTGATATCTATCTGTGGTGTCTGGGAGTTGCGTTGCTCTGATGCTGTAAAGGTGTTTGTATTGCGATAGGCTGTGGACCCCTACCTACGTCTGTGGGGTGAGAGAAGGCTTCTCGGTGCTTTTGTCCGCTGTAAATTTTTTGCCTGTTCCTAACGTTTCAGCTGGGGGCGTGTTCTTTATTTTTTTCTAATTACCAGTCATGTTTTGGCGTTTCGGCGTCACTTGATTGACAACTCGTGCTAACGGATACCAATTTGTTACCGCATATATTTTCGAATTTCCAATAATACCAAACACGCCTCCTCACCATCTACGCATCCACATTCCCGACCACGTACCTCCACCACGACGTTCATCGATACCCTCATAATCATTTATACCCTTACACGTCCCATCCACGTGTAAATCGACATTCTCGCATCGACCACCACGACAACGATGGCCTCTATCTTCCGAATGCTCCACTATCCGTCCGGTTCTCTATCGCACAAGCAGACCCATGAATCAAATGCTCATGCACGCCAGTCAACGTCAGGCGCGGGCTCAAGTGGCGCGGTCGCGCAAGCGCTCGCCGACCTCGGACTACGCCGAAGGAGGAGTACGGGTGCCAGTGGGGCTGAGGCCATAGCTAGTGGCAGCACCGACATTGGGGGGACAGCGCCTAGGGGCAGCAAAAAGGTCACGAAGCTGTCACGGATGTCCACATCTACGGCGGGCGTAGTCGGGGTACGCTTTTTTGTATTGGGGCCATGCAATTCGCCTTGTCCAGGTACTTATCATTTGTCCGAGCAGGGTGTATCTTCGTCCGACGTGGTGCTGCCGGCGGAGGCTGATGCGTATCCGGGCCCGCATCCCGCGTCGACTTCCCCCATCTCAAGGCCTAGCTCGAAGAAAAAGGGAAAGGCTAGGGCGGATGAACTCCGGGACGACGCGAACGATCGTTTCTCTACAGCAGATCGTGCAATTCTCGAAGAACTGAAGGCGGGCATCCGAGCACGCGAGGCCCAGTTCAAACTCAAGGGCGTAGGGCACACTGTACTAGGCGGCGGACGTGGTCCAGGCAAGAAATACCACCCGTACGCGAAGGAAGTCGTCCCTTATCCCAGAGCGTACGGAAAGGATGTTATCGATCTGTACGTTTTCTTATTCCTCAGTTTTCGTTGCGAATTTCGCTTCATCCTTGTTGTTCCGATGTCTATATACAACGGAAGGAGTCCCGAGCCACAACCCAATAGGGGTATATTGGGTTCAACGCCTACTTTGGGGTCTGAACCTTGTCTGCTATGGACTTGGTCAATCGGCTCCGAGATTATTTCGTGTGCCTCTTGCCCATGATATCATGCACCAGGTCATTTACTCCGCATACACTTTCCACAAGTTCCTTGTTCGGGATCTTCTGCACATGTTCCCAAATTTCCAGTGATGCCGCATGTCTATGCCAGCATCATCTAGTTCTCCGTCCTATGTCTGCCTTCGTTGTCTGATCAAGAATTTGACTGACCACCCTTTCCTTTTGTAGCGACGTATGGGAGACATTGTATTATATGGACATGACGGATAGCGTATCATGGCATGTCTTTGAAAATCCGCCTACTAAAGTGTACGTCTTCTTTGCCTGTCTGTGCAGTCATGAGTGGAGATCACCGGTGTTATTGTCCACATTCCGGCGTCATCGCCAGTAATCCACATATCATGACTTCTGGGATAAAGAACTAATACAAATTTCTCATATAGGTTGGAAATCGGATGTGGTATGTACAAGTATCAAAACCCATCTCAATATTCAAAATTGAGTACCGTTCTATTCAATAGGAACTGGAACATGGCTTTTACATTGTGCTCGAACCTGGAAGGTCGGTTTATTATCCCGCACCCTCAAAATTCAATCACTAATCGAGCTTATTTATACCTCAGGACTGTCATTTTGTCGGTACGCAAAGCTGTCTCTTGATTCTCATAAAGAGCAAGTATCTAATACAATCTGTGCTTAGGTTTGGATATCGTCCCCCTCCATCCCGACCTGCAGAATGTCGGCTCGCCAGAGTTAGCTTCTAGGATCACTTGGGTGCAGCATAACTTGTGCGTGGGCTGTTTTTGTTTTTGTCGAGAAACCATGTCATTGAACCCCACTTTCATCCAAATTTAGCTTAGAAGGCTTACCTTTCCAAAATGAGGAATTCGACTTCGTGTACGTTACTCATCCCAAGTTTCCATCCTCCATGTTTGACACCAAATTTTGGGACGTAGACATATCAAAAGGATTGCATTGGGCGTTCCAGAGAATAAGGTATCTATATCCTTCTGTTATCTATATTGGTGTATATGGCTGATCTTTCTGTGATCAGTGGGATTCAGTATTCGAAGAGGTTGCTCGAGTCATGAAGCCAGGCGGCCGACTGGAGGTATGCTTCTGGCTAACTTATTTGACGAAACATTAATGATCATCATTCACAAGATAATTGAAGAAGACCTATTCTTTCCTGGAAAAAAGGCTGATGAGGAAGACGATGATCACACTACTTTTATACGAGATGATGCATCTTTGATAACGCGGCGGGATTCGACATCTTCCCAGCAAAGTCGACCCAGCAATGCGACCAAAAAGAACGGCGATACCGATCGCGATACCTTGCGTCTTGATGATGTTTCGGAGCGCAGTGAACCAAAATCACCCCCTGCCTACAAAAGTCCTGATACACAGCTGCTGAACGGTATGGGCATAACGAGACCAGACTCCCCCATTCGCTCTGGTAACATCAACGGGAATCCTATCCCTAACCACGGTGCGCCTGATCCTGTCAAATTCACGGGTGGCGGCAGACACCATCTGCATAGCGATCTTGTGTTCCCTGCACATCAGGCCTCGGGATCCTTATCGGTACCAACTACGCAAGATCAAGTCATTCTGCCCCATTCCCGCTCAACCAGCCGGCCCACGCTGCCAGTTCATAAACCGAAGGAGACATACACTGACTATATGCTCAGCAGCTCCAGTGTCTCTCTTCTGGGAACGATGGGCTATCTAGCTTACCATGATCCACTAGCGGAAGCGATGAAACTTCAACGCAAGCAAGACATTGCGGCAAAGAAGAACCAAGAGCTACTACTACCACAGCAGCAAACCCAGCAGAAAGCTCAGAAAAAGAAACCCTCGCCTCTTCTGACTCAGCTTATGACCAAAGGTCCAGTCAATCCAAGAGACCATACGATTCTGGCGGCAATTTGGGAAGGCATGTTGGATGGCCGATTCGTTAATCCAACCCCGCTCTCTGTATTACAAACATACCTGGAATATCATTTCACAGGTCAGTTTTCTTTACACATTTTTTCGCCACTGTCATTCGAATTGAACACACCTTACAGGTATTCGAACCCACCCCCCTCTCATTTATACATTCCCTCCTATTCCTCCGAAGGTTGAGGAGTCCGACGACGAGGAAGAGCCAAGCGTCAAAACGCGTGTCTCAGGACTACATGAATCCGACTCGGACGATGCGCGTGACGCTGTACCTCGACCCAAAACAAAATTCAAAACTCGCTCAAACCTGTCCTCAAATTCAAGTTCTTCGCAAACTGGATCGGAAGAGAAAAGATTCCTCTCAATGGCTTCACTCGTCACTCGCGAGTCTCCATTCGTCAGCTTCGACGGAGCACGCTCGTATGCGTATTCACCATCGAAGAAGGCCCTTTTCCGAGCCAGGACCAAAGATGAAAAATCGACAACGGAGAAGGAGGGTAGTCCTCTTTCCAACGAACCTCATATCATGCCGCGTATGCCGAATACGACGTTGCATATTGACCTGAATCCATTGAACATGCAGTTGACGCTGCGCGCTAAGGAGATCGTCGCTTGCTCCGAGTCGATGTGGGAATGGGTGGAAGAGCTTCAGAATAGCCCAGCTGGCGACGAAATGCGCAATGGTATGACGGCACCATGGTACGAAGATGGGACCGATACAATGTTAGATTCGGATGTGACAAGAAGTATCATCTTGGACATGACAAGAGAGGATTTCGACCGGTTGTTGTGTAACTTCGAATGGTAAGTGACCTTGGCTCTATCTGAATTCCCTCAAATTTATGTCGCCTTGTATTTCTAGGGACATGTTAGACAAGGCCTGTATGGGCCAGGCACTCGCAGACCGATTCAGTTGGCACACCTTCGAGGGTGCAATTCTCATGGATAGGAAGGCTTACAACAAAGCCTGCAAGGATTATGATGATTGGGCTGAAGAAGAGCTCAAGATGAAACATGCCGCGGACGACTATCAACGTAACAAGCACCGCTCACACAATTCTTCGTCAACACCCGGTCTAGTTCTCACCCACCCTAATGTGTCTTCCCTCTCGCAAGACATGAATCAGATCGTGCGATCGAGCAGCATTGAATCCTCTGCGTCGTCACTAGCCCCGTCAGCAAACACACTACTCGATGATACAAGTTCTATTGCGACAACGCTTGCGCCCACACGCAACCGTGCCCCCGAGACAGCGTCCAGCGTCTCTGCCGTGCTTGAGGCAGCATCGATGACATCGAGTGTGCCATCCTCTCAAATGCTACCACAGCAAATGCTCAGTCGCGCCATCCGCGTTTTTGTTGCTTGGAAACCGGTGTAGTGTGCGCTCTACGATTGCGTTCACCCCTGGACGCCAAATCTACTATCGAGGCTATGTGTTATCCTTTCTTCCTTTTGGGGCTTTCTGGTCAGCTGGCGCTTATTTCCGTACACAGGCGCATAATGTATACCGTTCGTTGGCAGTTGACGGGAAATTGGACGTAGGTCTGATTTTTTTGATGACTTCACATTCAACTGGCGTAGGAAACGGCCACTCTGTTATCGCCAATTAAAGGAAGTGTCCAAAGACCGATTTGGTTGCACGGCCAACCGTTTCGGTCAGTTTTGGTCATTCCGACGTCAGCTTTAATTTCCTTTTACGTCCTCTGCTTTTCTGCCATTTGCGGTTGTGATGTATTCTTCGATCGACATGCATGGGTGCTGATGTGTCCAAGGATGGAAGAAAATTTTCCCTTTTTATTCATTTGTGTCCAGATTCGTGGTTCTTCCGCCCCATTTTAACGACATGTTCTTTTTTCCTTCATGTGCTTGGCCGCTTGGTTTTAATTTTTCTATCATTATCGTTTTTCTATATCCTCTCCACTACACCTCTCCTTATCCATCTATCGCTATCGTTTTTGTTTTCGCTTTGCTCTTTATTCCCAACACAAAACTACGCCATATCCTGTACTACGCACCCATTGCAACATGTTTCACATGGATAATCCCCCCGCACATCTAATGGATCTCTCGGTGTTCTATTCTTCATACCATCTCTACCTTCATTGTGTCATCATGTTCATGTTGTGTGTCATTTCTAATCCTGTCATGGGATATAGAAAAACTATGTAGGGCTCTCGCGAGCGATAGCTCTGTAATAGCATCATCTTTGGACTAGATGGCGGCCTGCGAGCAAGTGAATGAGAACTCGGAAGTTTTTCCTACCCTCGCGCAGGATGAGTCATTAGCCGGGCTTTAATGACATTTACTATGGAAGGTGGCATGGACAAAAGCTTCCTATGTAAGGACCCTCAAGTTAGCCTTATCTGCGAGACCCCTCGTCATGGTCATTCATACATATCATCTTACCAAACCTTAAACGACACCTCGCGCCTCGAGGCGTCCTTCACCATTAAACTTACGAATGCAGGTCCACGTTCCGACTATGGTGGACTCGGCAAGGGGCCTGCCCTTGGGTTGGTTGAATGCGCGCTGGATATGACCATATGTGGACCAGACAGAAGGTTCGGATAAGAGGCGCAAAATCAGATATGGAAGCGCATGATGTTGGTCATGAGGGGAGGACATCAGATCGGACGCAATACGCCCTCATTCATTGTATGCACGCACCCTCGATTGCAAACAATAGCTTTCAGTGGTCCACCGCTGGAATCCATCACGAAATCCCAGTACCAGGGAATCCGACCTGGACAAATGATCAGATGGTTCGATGCGAGGCTAATCTATCTCCTCCTTGTGTCCCTCCGCACCTGCAACGAGGCAAACCAGAATCATGGAAAATCGGGAAGATTTCTTTCCTTTTCCTGCGCGCTGATGGCTGACTGCGCCGAGCTTTTTTTGGATATGTGTGCGATTATATCGAATGGAGAGCGTGTGTGCTTGGTAGTCAGCGCTCAGCAGTGCTCCAAGCCTTCTCCACCGTAGGCTTACAAACGAAACTCTTCATGGGCGCGGGGAGCGGGCGAACGAGGTACTGGAGACCCCTCTTTCCTGATAACATCTTTTTCTTTGTGGATCCCAGCCTCCATACTCATCGCCCCATGACAGGGACCCTTTTTATCAGCATGCAGTGATCCGGCCACAAGGCCTCAAAGCCTCAAGGCAGAGCTTTTTCACACCATCGCCGCTACTACGCGCAGTTCTATTAGAATTTGAAAATTTGAGGGAACTTGGTTCCCCCTGGTCCACCTGTTGTAAATTTATGCAACGCGTATTAGCGACTCAGTCATAGAAAGCGGGACAATGCGCCACACAGTGGTGACCGTGTTGAGACGGAGCGTTTATTTCGCCGTGTTAGGCAAGCCGGCGCTTAGCGCTAGCGCTTATCTTACAGTCAAAAGAAGCGACCAGGGCACCTTGATTTCTGATTGACATTATTTCGAAGAAAATAGACTTCAAAGAATAACGCTATGTACGAGAGAGCCCTCTAGCCGGCTCAAATATCAGCTCATCGCGCACGACTGCCCTTCAATGCTGGCAACTAAAAATCCAAACGAAAGTAGTATGCGATGAAGTTTCTAGCATCCGACCATCAAGAAAGTGTGTCGGTGCATATTTCCGGTATTCCAGTATCGTAAGTATGCCGTTCACTGGTCGCGTAAAGGGAAGAGCCTGGAAGATAATCAAGGGCGGCACCTTGCCCTGCCAGGCCAGTGTCCCCAAAACAATGCGCCTTGCAATTTCACTGTCGAAGGCATCTCAACCACCTTGTCCGTGAGTGTGTTGCTGCCTAAGATGGAAAATTAGGAGCTACTACTCACCCATAAAGGCAGGAATACTTCCCGATGCGGCACCATATAGTCAAATGAACCACTGCGATCATTGCGTTCCCTCTTTCATAGTATTGAGAATACGCAAAATTACCTTCGGAGGGCGTACAATGTGCGTCAGCATATGACAATGGAATGTACTGGTAAGCTACAGGCAAATGTGGGAGGCGAACGATCGTCAGCACCTATAAATACCTGCGTAGTACTACATCCCCCGGTCCCCCGGCAGAAGCATTACAGTTATCATATCCTGAAGGGTACTGCACCGGCAGTCGTGGATGCAGAGCGCTGACCTTCCACTTTCACGAAAGCGTCGGACAGGGGATTCCACCGGTAGGAAGTAGACGACAAGGCGGCAAAAGAATGCCACTACTACATACTATCAAGCTTCGGAAGTCACTGATGGTTTGCTTATTATTATCTGATAAGTACTTACTCTATGTCACCTGGGTCCCCCTTCGATCTGGCCATTACCCAAACCATCCTGGCATGAAAGAAGCACGTACCTGCTGGCCGTCAATGGTATGGCCCAAAAAGGAATCGACAAGGTTTTCATCTTGCTTTGTATGGGTAGTTGTGGGCGATCAGCCATGTGCGCACGTGAATTCACATCTCCGTAAAAAAATATGAAAGTACATGGTCCTGCGTTTCAATGTATCTTCCGTTCACATCGAACTTGCCACAAACTACAGGATGCTTGGTACCCGCCGTCTAGTCTATGTATGACCTACCCATTCAAAACTATTTCAAGCAATGATGACCGGACAAGAAATTCAATGGAACATCTGCGCACATCGGTAAGAACGTGAAGAATAGCGCCTGAGATTAATGACATCTCATCACTTCCTCAGAAGACCTATTGAATTGTCCTAGTAACGATTTTCGGCGCTGTAATCGGTACTGGAACTGAGTATGCAATGCAATGCGTTCATTCGAAGCTATAACCAAGAGAAATGCCACTTACCCTCGCAACCAAGATGACCGTATGTCTGGTTAGAATATTGGGATAAATACGCTCTATCTCCTGCTGAAATCCTGTGGAATTGCGGCCGTCTGCGGGGCACAGCTCCTCGAAGCGCGAGAGAAACTCATGGGCCTCTTTTCTGTCCCCTCAAGTCAGTAGATCTATAATAAGGTTTGGACTGCCTGGATTCCCTAAGTATGGGGTCCAGGTCTCCCGGAATATTGAGGAGGCGTTAGCTTCTGGACTGACTTCTGCTATCGTCATATCGGCCTCATTTGTCGAGCATCTAACTGTACCCCTCGGAAACATCACTCCCGCGAGGCTTTTCGAATATTCTCACCGCTCGCGATTATTAAGTAGCCACTGAATCCAGGTCGGTCCTCGACAAACAGGAAGGGCACATGGCACCGCAAAGCATGGGATGCCACCAGCGAGAATGATGGCTTCGAAGCTCAACTTCCCACCATTGTTCAGTTTCCTGTTTTCGCCTTATTTTTCCTCAGCGCGTCGACCCGTGGTTCTTTTCTGCAAGATACATTTTGTCATCCGGAGGCAGTGGGCGTTAGTTACAAAGTACCTGGTTAGTAAGTTATGACATCAATGCCTCCCATCACTGATAGACGCACCTTACCCCGCACCGTTTTGGGTGTCAAACAAACGCCCGTGCGGCCCGTTTATGCCGTATGTTATGCGTATACTGATTGCGAAGAAATACTATGCCAGATCCCGGATGCTTATTATGCGTGAAACAGTAAAACATTCCCGCTCTTGTCTCCCAAAGGATAAAAGATAACATTCGAGGGCCCGAAGCTAATTCCTGCTAATGCCATGTATAATCCACTAAGTCTGCGCTTTGAAATAAATAAGTGTTTCGCGAGTCAAAGAAAGTTACCACAGAGTTAGTTAAGTGGCATTATTAAGTGCTGCGGGATTGACCTCCCCAAGGTGTTGGTCGGGATACAGGTCAGCGTGCCATAACGATAACGCCTCCATCACGGTGTCTAACAGCGACCAAATGGCGCAATACTGCATTTATCAATCGATAGTTGCCGCTGGCTGCATTGAAAGGCATCCAGAGTGCAGAGTTATAATTAACGACTGATCGAGTGACCTTCATTGCATGCGCGTAGAGGTGATGGAATGCATTATCAGTACGGTCGCCAGGCTGTTGGCGTGGTTATCAGGAATCGGAAAAGTACAACGCTCGGTCATGCGCAGGATTTTGGAATTGAGAATACCTTGTTAAGGATAACGAAACGCCATATTTATCCATCTTCTATGTCGCAAGTTGATCAAAAAGCTGGTCGACGCGTGCAATCGATTTGATATGGCAATCGATGTAAATATAACATACCAAGTCAGTCATGTTTGTAGCCAAAAGCAGCTATAATGGAAACTTCGAAGTCTTGGCCCTCCAGGGTCGTTTCAAATGTAGAATGAGAGTCAAGCTCAGAGACAACTTAATTTGAGGTCCATGGGATTTAGAATGAATTCAAGAGATTCCCTGCAGCATTCAGAAAGAAAAAATTGAGTCGTTATGGACCGTGCACGTCATACCTGATTTGACGAAGGATGGGCGTAGTTTCCATTTTAGGCAAGAGATGTGAACTATCCGTGCGCTCACACAAGATCGGCAGAACGGTAAGCAATTATGGCGACAAACGAAGGTGAGTTAATAATGAAGTATAGGAGCTATCCTGAGAGCGTTGAGGAGGGAGAGGGGAAGGCAAAGGAGGGCAAGGAGTCCCGTTCTATATTGAAGCCGTTCTTGAATCCCAGGAGGAGCCACATGACTGAAATAGGCGCCGGTTCCTCTACGTACGCCGAACGATACATCATAGAGCATTTAAGATTCGTGTGCACCGGTGAAACCACATCTATACATCTGTCAGAGCAATTACCTTTTGCAGCCCTCGTATCGCCCCTTGCTGAGAACAGGGGGGCTATAATTGCTGCTGTCGCCCACGAGCGGCGGTACCGAAGGGGTTCTTGGACTTTTAAAACACTCAGAAGCGTACCACGTCCAAATTCTAAGTACACCAAGAATAACAGAGTAGTTGGCAAAAGTATCCCTCGCCCAGGGCCTGAAATTAGAAAGTCCTGGTGGTCCAGGTAAACCGCTGGTTGAGCTAAGCTGAGCCGTGAGCTTTTGTGTCGATATCTATGTTTACAACGCCTCATATCCGGACAGATGTCTCTAGTATACATCACCCGCCTGACCTATCAATAAGAGTGTGAGCAAACACAATTGGGGCGACCACGCGCTACATATACATACCTTGATATCCAGAATAGCACAGATTCCGCAAGGGGCCTTCTTAACAAAGAGGATAACGGCATTGCACTTGCTGGAAAAAGACCCCAATTGTCAACGTGTGCTTCTGTGCGCCACACATCTGCCGCTTGTAGACGTTACTCGGTCATTAGCAGAAGACCAGAGACCAGGGTTCTTAAAGGATATATTTGGGCGTTTAAATATGTTACCGTGGGCAACTGGAACATCCCAAACAAGTCAGCCATACCGAGCTAAAAGGTGAGAGACCAAGGGGACATAGCGCTCACTAAGCATTTGGACATTCGAAAAGCATATCCCGTCTGCTGCGCCTTATCCGAAGGAGCTAGAATTTCCATGTACGGATTGTCTAATATGTTCTGATCAACGACATTCGCTTGCCCCATGTCATAATGCGCTGTAGCTTGCTGCTTCCCCACCGCAGGTATACGGCGATCAACGGGTATACTCCCTTGCAGTGGGATTTCCGGCACCAACGGGAGGGACCATTTGCACCCCTCGCCTCCCCACCCTGGACCCACCCATTCCCTAATGCAACAGACATAATCGCACGTCGCGCCTGCGGTGGGGAATTAAAGCCACTTGCTGGTATGCCAGAGTCCACGAAAGGGAAGCACTCGCCCACCCCTTCCGGAGCCCGGCTGTGCGGTCGATCCATTCCATTGTGCAGCACCAGAACACAGTGCGCTGCCAGGACTCCAGCCTAAGCACAGCAGCGTAGCCGACGAATCAGAAGCGGATGCGATATGTCATCGCCGGAGATTATAGCCAGCACTACCCCCACTTCTTTTTGGTTTATTTTACTTTTAAGCGCATTGTTTATTAAAAAGAAGCCCATGAAGTCCCGGGAGACCATGGGAGCCTGGATTTCGCCTTGGTCTCTGCGTCGGGATTGCAGAGCGATTAAGGAAATAGTATCCCAGCCTGCGGGGGCCCTTGCGTCTTGCCTAGCAATTAAGATCCCGAGGATGCAAGGCGTGTTCGGACCTGTGGCTTTCAATTTGTTGTGTTGGGAGATGGCCTTTGGGGGTGTGCGGTGTTGCTATAGCGAGATGGAGCGTATGCATGATGGATGACTGTCAGTCCAGGTGATTAAGGGGCCGTATGTTATGAGCGCCAATTCAAACGAAAGGAATGCTGTCAAAGTCTAAAGGCCAACTTGAATGCGGTGCGCATATATTTGATGTCCCGGTCCTCCTGGGCGCCTGCGTGGTCGTATCAGCGCAAGTCCATTTTGGGTAGATATCGCAAGGAACAGGCCGCTCTGACTCGTACTGTCCAGTATGCAGAAGAATCAAAGAATCAAGAATCATGATTCACTGTGGGCGAAATACACAGATTAGCACAGCACATTGCACACATAATTGTCAACGACGCACACCATTGCATTGCATTGCATTGCATGGCACCTTATCCACCCCGGGTCGCGTCGAAAAAAAACAGAAACCCATGCCATGCCGGGCTGTGGTTTTCAGCGGGGAGGCTTCCGTAATCCATATACAAACCGGAGTTCCTCCGCCGCCTTCGCCCGCTCCCCAGGCTCCAGCGACTGCGCAGACTATGATTATACAGACTCCGAGGCTTTCTTGGGAAGGTGGGCGGTGTGCTTCGCTCCAAGCGCTCCAAGGAATTCCAAGAATGTATGCGCTCTGATTGACGGGGCCGAGGGTTCTCGTGTTCGTGTTCTTTGGCTCACATGTTTTGAGGGCGGCGTGGGGAGCCATTTCTAACGCGACGGTCGGGTTACTTGAATATGAGCGCGCGCGACGCTTGACTCCCAAACAGCAAACGAGTGCCAAAATGGACGAGGATGAAAGGCGGTCACTGCTTACAACCGTGACCACAATCCCGCCGCCCCCCGCACAGAGCCAAAACGGCAATTTTCCTCATCTGGCGTCGTCCTTACGCTCACGCAGCCGCTTACGGCGCATGAGATCCTGTATCCTAGACTATGCATGTACATACGTTGCGCGCCGTGCGTCGTGCGCAATATGTGGTAGTGCTCTCGGCGGCAATCACGCATATACGCTGGCAGGCGGCGGCAGCGCTTCAGCCTCAGCAATGTTGTGGGACGATGACGCCAGCGAAGGCCGTCGAAGGTGACTTATATGAGCCATTGTATCTGGCATCGAGCGCGCGTACACAGGCGAATACACCAATAACACCACGTTGTACTCTTCCTCCTCCAACTTCGGCATGGTACGAGCCCACCCACGCATAATGAACACACCGAAATCAGCTCCCGAATAACCAAGGCATGAGCCTGAGATATAGGGCATCCGGCGGCAGATAGGTACATTTGTATAGGCAGACAGGCGGCAGGAAGGAAGGAAGGAAGGAAGGAAGGAAGGCAGGCGCCCCGAGATATGCGTCAAGGTGCTGGGAGCAATTGGCCTCGATGATCGTGCTCTGTGCTACGCCACTACAACTACTCAGAGCGAATATACGCGCCTTCGTCCTACAAGTGACCCACCCAAACCTTTTCCTCGACCCACGCACAATGAACGACGACGCCCTCATCGACCCAAAACCGGAAACGGAATCAAATACCATCCATCATCCGAATATTCGCATCTGAAAAATACCAGTTATATCACAACCACCCGCGTTGGGCATATTCCCTCTTTCCGCATATTATTCCCATTCGCCCATATTCCCTCTTTTGCCCTGGGTCGAATAATTCCCCCATTCGCGCGTATTCCCCATTTCGGCCAAACCCCCCCAAAATTGCCGCTTGCGCTGAGCTGAGCCTGCATCCTCCGTCCCACAGTGCACAGTGACGCGCCGCTCGTACGTTTGGGCAGTCCCCAGGCGGGAGATATATCCACAACCAAAAATGATACGATAACCAGAAATACATTGATGACCTCGATA
>QFFD01001445.1:0-20484 GCA_003314615.1 Pholiota microspora
CTTACTTCTTTCTTATACTCTTTATCTTGTGATTTTTGTGTGTGTGTGTGTGTCTCTCTCTCTCTCCTTTTTTTGTTTTTTTTTGTTTTTTTTTGTGTTTTTTTTTTCTGTGTCCGTCGATATGTATTCTCGCTTAGTGTGATTGATTCTGAAGTGAATAAAAGATAGAGCCTTCGAGTATTGATAGAGCTTCGAGTATTGTATTTTTTGGAGGTTGAAATTGATGGCGGCGCCTGGAGGCTGAGGCTGGAGTCGACTTGGGTTTTCCTTTCTCTTTGTTTACATTTCTGTTCTGTACGTGGCTCGACGAATATTTTTTTGCTGTTGCTCTGGGTCTGGGGCGCAGCGGGCTCCGTTTCACGACTTGGGCGTTATCGTTATCTGCATGACGAAATACGCGTCGGGTTGTGCTGATCACGCGGCACCAGCGCATAAGTACTTTGCCTTCCCCAACCCCGCTTTGCGACAGTCGTTCTCAAGGTTTCACAAGACGACATCAAACCGATTGCGCGGTCTATAATGCTGCAAACACTGCTATGGGCTGGCATGCTTAACATAGGCTCGCCGCTGCACTGCAGTAAGTCCACACCCAACCTGTGCCGTTTTATTTTATTTTTTATTTTTATTGTTATTCTTCTTTTTTGGTGTCTCTGCGCGCCTGTGTCTTGGACATGAGAGGTATACTTACTTACTCGCATCCCGCAGGTGAAATTATAGGCGCCCATGCGCAGCAGCTTATCACTACTACTACTACCACTACTACTCTTTCGGCCCCTCGGACGACTGGTGCGGGCACCGCGGGTTCCATCTCTGCGACGTCGTTGTATATCCCGGGATTCGACCCGCAGCCAGTGAGCGCCGATGTTCTCGGTGTCGATGGGGACGGGCGGACGACGTGGGCGCTTCATGGGGGTAGTGTCGGGACGGATACGGCGAGCTTTGGGGATTTTCAGGGGACTGGTAAGTCCGTCTTGGTATATTTGTGTATTTTGCCCGAAATCCGTTCGGAGATGATTGCATCTAGCGCTGCACGTCGTGATTCCCTTTTACTGATCTTGTATCTTGCCTGCGTTGTGCAATCGCAATCACAGCTACTCTCATCGAAGGGGCTGGAGACGCCTCGCTCACTTACGCGAACGCCGGCGCGGGGTTTACGGTTGGGATGCAGTGTGGCTTCTCTGAGAGCACCGTCGCGGTGTGTACGGTGGAGGCGCAGGGGGCCACGGCGACGCAGACGGAGGTCGTCGTATGGCAGCCTATCCAGGCCGGGGGCACGTTATTTTCTGGGACTGCGAGCTCCACGGCGCTGACGCCGAGCACGAATCCTGGCACACCCACCAGTCCGACTTCTTCCTCCAGTTCTTCGACCTCTGCTGCTGCCACCGAATCTGGCGCTGCGCCGTCTACCGTGGCGCCCACCCCCTCGAGCATATCTGGCTCCCCGGGCAATAAATGGGGGTCTGCAACCCTCTGCAGCGTGTGGATGGTCTTGCCCTGCCTGGTTTGGGGGCCGCGACTCTTCCTGATTTGAAGGACGGGCAAGATGGAAGATATTGCGTCCTTCCAATGTTATCTAGCCGACGTTCGCCGCCCCTCCCTCGAGTTCTGCAAATTTTCACAAGTTGTACTCGTCCTGCCTATGTTTCGCAGAGGCGGCAGGCAGAGGCGGCAGTGCTTATCTCGCCGCCTGCGATGACACCGGATGCGAAGGCTTGCTGTTTGGAGGAAAGGGACCCAGGCGGAACCGCGTTCAAAGGACGCCAGTTCGAGCTCTATCATCTATCTATCAGCAATACAAAGCATGAAGTACGCTTAGTCGCGAAAACACCCTCTGCCTCATCGTACCAAAAAGGATGGTGGCATGCTCTAGATCTCTGCGGCCCGGCAATTCAACGTCGATCGACGTGGCTATTTCTACTTTGGTTTTTGGTCCGTCTGGAAGGAAGAAAACAGTTAATGTTGGGACGGAATTCTTTTGCCCTTGGAAGGTTAAGCTACGAAAGGACAGGAAAGAAGGTGCAGCTTCGAAGAGATGGCGGGTCGGTTTGGCCGCTGACTGAGCAGCTCGTCAGCTGCGCTTTTTTTGACCTCGGGCTTATTGTACCCCCTCCCCTCCCCACACTTTTACGCCCCTCTTTTCTCGAAAACTCGATGGCTAGGATATGAATTGGCGTGTTGAAGTGGTAGCTTTGCCTCGGAGATGACGGGTCATTAATTGCGCTGCCAATTACCGCGACGAGAGTTTCTTCAGCGTCGTCTCGTCGTCTTCAACTTTCATCTGAAGAGGTGTCTTGCGATGCGCTACAACATTCTGTCGATGATCAGCTGATCGTGCTCTGCACAACCTCAATACGCTTAGGGAGACGCGGAAGGGTCTATCACGCTTGGACATAACTTCTATTCCTTTGGAGCATCGGTTAATTCTTATGGCATGGACCGAGTTTTACCTCATAAACTACAGACACTGACGACGGGCAATCTCCACTACAAAGCCTATCCTAACCTTCTTGCTGGCACTATGAAGTTCGTGAATACTGGACTCACGGTGACGAGTCCCATCTAAATACTCTACCCTGAGTCCTGAGTCGTCAATCCAACGCCCTGGCAGGCAGATGCCATAATAATACTGGACGCGGAAAATCATTCGGGGGACGGAATTATACAGATTGAAGACTCACGTTCATTTGACCAAAAAAAATTCCAGATACATATGAAAAGATTTCATTTCCAACATCTCCATCAATACAAGTGAGCAATGCTGGTGCTACCTTGCATTGAGCCAGTCTTGCAAAGTAGCTATTGTTGGGCCCGGACGCGATTATGGTGCACGTCTGTGAGCTAATCGTTTCTCATCATTGTTCTTCTCTGACTCCATTGACAGGTGAAGAATACGCCTCAACCTGGAAGGTGTACTGTGCAATTAATGGAAGACTCGACATTCTGGGACAACGATCGTTGTGCTTTTGCCCTTTCCTGTAGAGAGGGAGCTACGGATTACTGTGCGTGAGGATTGGATGGGATAATCTAACAGCACTGGTTGAGTCAGACGATGAAGCACATGGAAGCTATCGAGGGCATGGCCTGCCCCGAGTCATCTGCATCCCGTTATTACGCTTTAGATGGCAGCAGCAAGGTGAATCTTTTTCTGTTAGTTCCCCTGCAAGATCTGAATTGCCTGTATACTGACCGTTCACAGAACTGGGCTGAGGGCTTCAAAATCCCACGATAGTTCAAATCTGATTTGGTGCGTTTCTCTTCCGCGCCTGCCTCGAGGTCGACACGTTCTGATCTTATCCAGCCAGAATACGGCCAAATCTTTTTCGTACCTGATACCCCGCAAAATAATCCGATTTTGCCCTGTGTAGACTATAAAGTGCTGGCGCTCCCAGAGCTAGGCCTCTTTTCCCATTGCCTTTGCCGTCGCCTCCCATGACAGAGTACACTACATCCTCGCAGGCCTATCGAGAGTACATGTCCGCCCGAGAGCGCACTGCGCACTGGCTCCAGGGCATTTCAGGCTCAGGCCCTTCAGAGCTGTACTCACCGTCAGTCCCGCCCTCGGTCTTGGATGGACTGGTGCCCTCATCGCCGCCCTCAGAGGCGGACAGCTCTCACTCAACGCCTCCAAAAATGATCCTGCGGTACGGAGATGGACGTCCTGATGTGCCAATTCCTCATACAACTGGAAGAATGGGACGAGCGGGCTCTAAACGGCATCAAGACCCCCGATCGCATACCCCTTCGTATAACCACTCCGGCTCTAGTCATGATACTCCATCTTATGGATCTCATTCTCATCCTTATGAAAACCCTCGCGCCCCTCCGGAAGAAATTCGGATCCTCCCTTCGTATGGCGATGTACCGACTTCAGCGACCTCTTCGCGTCCTAGCCATGCAAGGTCAAAATCTCTTCCTAGATCATCGGACCACCGTCACCACGAGCCGGAGCCCCAGGTCCCTTTCCTGCCCCAGCATATGTCGAAACCTTTCTACCCTCCTCACGCGGAGCCGGTACATCCGCACACTGGCAACGCGCCTCAACAGGTCAGTTTTGCTCCGCCGTCGCAGTGGCCACTCCCTCGAAACGCGCACGCGAAAAACCCTCCTGCAATTATCTATGCACCATCTCACCACACGCAACGTCCTCACTACGCGCCACCCGCCATGTTCCACCACCCTCCTCAAATGGGTCCAAATGGTTTGATATACAGTCACTCTGCGCCGGTTCCTGGTCAGTACCCACCTGCATACCCGACTCCCTACCCCTCGGTCGGCTCAAACATGCACACGTCCTCGGCTCAGGACGTGAGGATGGACGCGGAACGCCGCGAGCGCAAGCGGTCTATGGGAAGGTCAACAAGGGTGAGCCCAACGGAGTCATCCGAATCGCTGGCCAGTCGCAAATCGGGAAGCACTTACTATGTCCTCCCAGCACACGGACAGAAAGTTCATGTAATTGTACGTCAAAATTCAAACATACCTTGCAGCGTCCCGGGCTGATAAGATGCCATCGCGTATAGGCGCCCAGTCCCGAACAATCCGTTATCACCGCCACATCTACCACTAAATCAGCGAGCAGCCCTATTCATTTTTCGGCTAGGAAACCCTTCTTCCAGCGCTTGTTCAGCTTCAGAAAGTTCTCGCATCCAGGGTCGTCCCATGGTTCATCATTTGGACACAAGCTACATCGACGACATTCCTTGGACGGCAGTCAATAGGAATCCAGTGTCTTCAAAACAAAATGCGCACCGTGGAAACGAATCCCCTCCCAGGCCAGGAGGGAAGAAGAAAACAAACGACAGAACATGAAGCTCCCGCCCTCTACTTATTCTCGTTTCATTATGCATATGATACGGATATGGAATGTTGTACCATCTACTTTCTCCCGAACTTTACTGTCCCTTCTATCCTACAACCTCCTTTCATCGATCTAACCCATCGTGGATCATCATGGAATAATTCCGGCTCAACCCAAAAATCTATGACAGCTCGACGCGCAAAAAACAATCGTTCTGCCCATCTTAGCATGCACCCTCTTGTATGTTGATAGGATTGTCCTGAATCAGATAATCTTTCTGGATAATATGTGTCTTGTGCCATGTCCAAGTCAATTGCGAATTCAGCCTTTCAATTATCCGGGACATTATCGAGTGTCCGACATTCTAAAGCCTATTCAACGCCCTGCCCAAACCGTTTCTGGAAAAGAAAAGACAATAGCCGCTACTTCACTTCATAACACGGCCGTCGGATATTTTCGGATGCATGGGTTCGCTTTCGCCCAATTGACTCGTAGGCGGATATGATTGTGAGGGTTCTTGAACATGGTATGAAATCTAATCAAAGTTCGCGCCGTTGGAAGTTAAAAATATGGCTGCGTCGTGGTCGTATCGTGGTGAGAGATATTCCACCATGGAACATGGTTGCGTTTTTTTCATGCTGGGTTGCTGCGACGATATCGTGTCAGAGATAAGTGATTTATTGATTGTTCTGCGTTGCGTCCGCCAGGCGCGCTAGGAAGCTATGAATGGCGGCGCGTTTCTTCATCTAAAGATTTCGCCTTTCGTTAATCTAGGCAGTGCATTTTGACACGCATCAACCTGGCTTGTGGCCTATTTCCTTCCTCCGGGCTTCTGTCTTGCGCTTAAATATCGTCGCTATCTAGGAGGAGGTCGAGCCGTCGAGCCTTTTCCGCCGATTCATGGAGCTTGTGAAATCGAGTTAAGAGTCCGCAATTCTCGCGGAGGCTATGGAATTGAAAAGGCAGATTTAGGCTTGCTCTTGAACTTGACGCACGTTGATCACATTCACATTCGGCTGGCTAATCTAGGGCACAAGGATATCGTGTTATTGCGTCGTGGCCATATCGGATTGAATGCGATGGCTCTGCTTCAATGCGACTCCTTCCTTCTATACCTTTCTATACGTGAGCTGGCGGTTCTTGGACCGCTGCGCAGATAACCTGGATCATCGCTCGCTGACAGTCGTGAATAGGGAACGATTGTGATACAACGATGCTATGCGATACCGAATGCGATACGATACGATGGGGATACGATAAACTGCTGCGCCTTTGGAGATGTCAGTCGCCACTCTCTGTGTAGCCCAGGGTCCTTCTCATAGTGGTTAGGAGGGTCTCCTGGGGAATTAGGGAACCCGGGCCAACACGCACTGGTACGCAACAATTTGAATCAAAATCTGGACTGGAAGAAGGGGATCCCACGAAATATCGACTTGGTTCCCGAGCACCCCCCATTCTATAGTGAGCTATTGAACAAAACTTTTTCTTTCTGCTTGTAGATCCACCGTTCTTCTTTCGTACACGGACAGACTTGTGGTATGTCAGATGCCTTTTCGTTAGAGAAAGAAGCCTCCTTAGCGAAGAGGTGTGTCGATCGAATGTCAGTGCCTTCCTTCCTTCAGTATATTTGCCTATTACATGCTTGGTATGCTGGAAGTCTCTTACATAGCACTCTTTCTGAAATGAACATCGCCTTGTTCGAAGACTTTTTTTTTGAGCGAGCAGTCGGAGCGTAGAAGCGCCGTTTGCGATCGCTTTGAAACAGAAGTGCTTTGCTGTCAAGTAGTGCCAAATCCTACCTGAAATATATTTTATATTTCCGTAAAACACCGGAGTGACATATCTCATATTGTACTGCAGACCTTTGATTACAGAATTTTTTTTTTGCTACTCTCTCGTTCACGGACGGCTCAAAGCTTGTGGACGTACCCTCGATCACTACAAAGAAGCTAGTGAGATATATAGCTCATCTGTTAATCACGTTCTAGAAAATCCAGCCTGTTGAATACCGCTTCTGTTTAAACAGTGCAAGACTACATTTCAAGCTTTGCGATGTTGTGAACTTGTGTGTGCAGGTCGACGCGATGATCAATCTGCCTACTTTAGGAAAGAACGCGAATCGCGATCAGCAGGTGACATATGTGACCCGACGCGTGGAGCGTGACAACGGATACGGCGCTTCGCCGATACCACGTCCTCGCGCATTTCCTCGACATCTGGCTTTTTATGAACCTGCTATTGTCTCCAAAATAGTAATGGAAGATAATTCTGCTGCTCCAATGGACGTTGAGAGAGCTCCGCGTCGCCGGTCAGCAAAAGCAGCTCGCGCAGCGGTCGCCGAACAGCTGGATTCAGATTCGGACAACTCTGCTGTATCTGGGACGAAAGAGGGATCTGCGACGCGGAAGGTGCGCTCAAGAGCGCCAGTGAGAGAGCGTGCTGCCACTGTGAACGAGGACGTGCTCAAGGCTCCGAAATCTAAGAAAACAAGGTCGCTGTCGGCGTCTCAGCCACTCAGAATAGAGCAGAATCCATCTGCTCATGCATCTATATCAGATGTGGAAACATCCATGGCCCCTCCTCCTCGGCCGCGACCGCGTGCACGACCAGTCGTGAAGAAGGCGATACATGAAGATCTCCCACCTCTTGTACTGCCATCGCAGGTAGTGGAAGAGGACGGTGAGCTGTCGGACCTCACTCCCATATCTTCCTCTGACTGGGCTCGAAGTTCACCTGTTGAAATTCTAGCCTGCGTTCAGATCCCTCTGCGAATAGCATCCCCTTCGACCTCTACCCTTCCACGCACCAAACCACGTCCTCCGAAGAAAGGCAAAGAACCTGCTTGGTCGATTACGACGTTGCAAACTTACGTGTGGGTTTTGATTGAGCCTAAATCCTGGCGGGTGTATAATCAAGAAGAGGAAGAAGAGGATGCTATAGAAGCTCTGTGGTGGCCTGGGAAGGTGCGTACATCCTGGCCGTCTGTTTAGGCAGGCCGCTCATTCTTTGCGGTCATTTAGGTTATTAACTTGGTTAAAGTTGGGTCTCCAGTCACCGTAAAACTCTTCGGGCTCGAGGGGAAAACTGTACTTATTAAAACACTATCCGAGGGGAATATACTGTCGAAGGAACGAGGACACCTTCCGCGATTCAGAACCCCGACCTATGTTTCATCTTACCCTGATTCTTCTTCTGCCCCCAAAAAGAGACAGAAACTTGACCGAGATGAACTTGAAGCGAAATGGACAACGGCAGTTGAAGAGATGCATGCAGACGATAAAGCGAAGAGGAACCAAGACGATACGGATTCGGACGATTTCCCGGAACCCATTAACCTCAAGTATTTGCCCGCTCCATCTAGTAAATCAATATCGACCCCTCCAAAGATCGACCTATCGACGAAAAAGGGAACAAAGAAAATCAAGGGTAAACGGAAACGACGAGGTTCGGACGTTAGTATAGATGAAAACTCGTGGCAATATACAAGAGAGGAAGTATGGGATGAAGTTGACGACGAACTCGATTTACCTGGGGAGATGGTACTTGGACGAGATGGCCCTTCCAAGGATATCGATTACTGGCCTGCGAAGCTCATAAGCTATATACCCCCTACAAAATCCAACCAGGTTGGCAAGTACACATTAACATGGCTGGACGGCACAACAGGCCAAATACCCAGGTCTTGGTTTTATACCATGAGCGAAGAGGAATTCGTGACATGTAAAGTAGGAATAATTTTTCCTATCTGACCGTTCCACGTGTACTCAACTCAACTATTATTGCTCACGCAGGTCGGAGAATTCGAAAGCGCCATCGTGGAAGTACAAAACGATCTCGACGATGACCTCCAGTCGGTGTACGATTCAACAGCACGATCACCCAGCCCCATTCCGCAAGACACATTCCCTTCAGCACCGGATTTCACACGACTTTCCATTCGCGAACAGTTCTGCTACACCAAGCCAGTGCTCAAAGCCATCCTGGACGAAGCATATGCGCCCGCGAAGCACAAACACGATCGCTTCATAAAAGGCGGCAAGTACCGACAAAGCGTGGTCGACGATGCGAGTCTCCGGGGCAGAATGGATCCACACGACGTGGAGATGCTACAGGGTTATATCAGGCAATGGTGTATCCGAGATGATGACCGTGCAGGCATGGTGGCCTCTGCTAATGGGCATGTGTCCGGCGAACAAAGCTTGATTGAGATTGGTGTTGAGATCCAGCCAGCTACTGATTCGGAGAAGAGGAGGGAGATTCAGGTGGAATTGTCGCCGGTGGACGATGAGATGAATGAGGGTGGGAGGAGGTTTTCGTCGCCCGCGCTTACGGAGGGTTTTCGTTCTTCGCCGCAGATGCCACCTAGCTCTCTTCCGTTGCCTAAAGAGGAATTCGAGGTCAGTTGGAGCTTGTTGTCGTGTGGTTTCAAATTATCATCTGCCCATTTTACAGCGTGAAGACTCTTTGATCTCTATATCTGTGGTAAGCTTTTACTATATGATCGCTTTCACGCTTCTCATTGTATGCACCAGGCTGCAGACGAGGATCTACCACCATTGAGTGCTACTGTTACTACTGTCACTACCGAGGTATGCTATATTTTTGCACGTTCATTATTATATGGATTCAATGTTATACATTCTCAGCATCCTCCGTTGGAAAATGACGACGATACCATTGACCTAACTATCATTGTAGAAGATGACGTGGTACAACCGCCTCTTCCTCTGAACAGACAAATTGGTGCCGCTGATTACGAGTCACTGACTCGCCTCGAGAAAGTGGATGTAAGAGTTACCGTGTTCAGAATGTTGAACCCCGCTGATACCTCACCTGGCAGTACTGCATCAATATCCTTCTTCCTGAAGCTGTTCGCCAGATACTTCTATGGCGGTCTGGTGCTCGTACCTCAATGAACCTATTATCCTCTCAAGAAGAGGAAGACCTGTACAGAAAGGGCGAGACCCTGCTGCAGGAGCGGGATTGGGTAAATGATATTATGCGATATCGGAGGACGATGGAGAAACTGCACGCGAAAAGGCAGTCAGCAGTAGCCGCAACAGCACAGAGGAAGCATGGTCATAACAGGACGGGGAGTGCTCCGCGACTTCGGAGGAATATTGCTATGCCCAACTATCAGGAATAACCAAACGCAAACTAAACGTGTATACGCGGTGTTGCTTTCATCTCTATATTGTAATACTGCCCTTTGCGACGCGACGATTCTGCGCAAAATACTTGTACATTGTATGCTCGTGGCTTTCTGGTATATCTGTGAGTACATGAATAGAAAAATATAAGTGGGGATGCAAGACCGGGAGATATGCCACGTATCCCCGTGACTTGTCCCCGCATAGAGCAGAAATATGTCTCGATGAGTCTTGGCCGCTTTAGCTTTCCATCCGCCACCATTGGCGCCTTCTCAAATCCCTCCAGGTGCTGCTCTCTATCCAGCCTGTCAAATTTCTTCATTTGTGGTTGTATAATTAGCTGTGGCCGGTGACGCATAAGCAGCGAAATGGCTCCCCCGCTGTCCAACAACGCATGGCTCGCAGGACGACACTTCGGGATCGTTATCGACGCTGGTTCGTCGGGGTCCCGACTACAAATTTATAGCTGGAAGGACCCACGGAACATGCATGTCGAGAAGGGCAGTACACTTGCTTATTCATTGCCCAAAGTGGAGAAGGGGACTCAGGATAACGAGCAATGGGTGACCAAGGTCGAACCGGGTGAGTGAATTTCGACGGGACGAAAAGCATCGCTATGAACGTAAAACCCTCTTCAATCATAGGACTGTCTTCACTGGCAGATAAGCCCGATGATGTTGGGGCATATTTGCGACCTCTGTTGGCCCACGCTCGAGACCATATCCCTCCCTCTTTACAGAAGGACACTCCACTATTCTTGCTCGCTACTGCCGGCATGCGTCTTTTGTCTCCCACAAAGCAGGCTGAGATATTGTTGGAAACATGTCGGTTCCTGGTTAACCATTCACACTTCAAGATCGAGGGCCCCTCAGCCGTTGGGCCGTGTGGGTCAAGTGTTAGAATTATAACGGGCGAGGAAGAAGGTCTCTTCGGATGGATAGCCGTTAACTATCTCATGGACGGCTTCACTGGATCCAACAAAGATAGAACCACTTATGGGTTCCTTGACATGGGCGGCGCGTCTACACAGATTGCATTCGAACCCAGCGCGGAAAGCCAGAAACAGGCAAATAACTTGATTGATGTTCGCTTGCGGTTGCTCGGGGGAGAGGAAATTCATCATAAAGTATTCGTGACGACATGGCTGGGATATGGCACAAATCAAGCCCGAGAACGTTATGTTGGAAGGACTATTGCTGAATTTGAATCAACGCTTGATCTCGACGACGAAGAACTCAGTCCGGAGACGCATCGAATCCCCGATCCTTGTCTACCAAAAAATCTCGAGCTGAAAGAAAATCCTTTACATTCACGTAACCTAGGCAAGGCACATATGCAGGAAGCGCATCGCATGTATGGAACTGGGTCTTTCGAACAATGTCTGAAGAAGACAGCTACTTTACTCAATACGACGGCCCCCTGTCCTGACACTCCATGTCTGATGAACGGCGTTCATGTCCCGCCCATCGACTTCTCTGTTTCCCACTTCATTGGCGTGTCGGAGTATTGGTACTCATCCGAGCACATATTTGGGCTTGGCGGCGCATATGATTTCGTCCAATATGAACGTGCTGCATCAGAATTCTGCTCGAGGGATTGGGCAGGTATCATGAAAGAACACGAACAATCCCGCATGCGACATAGGCTTGGCGGGGATGGAGAAGTCATGGAGGACGGTGCGGTTGTAGAGGCCGGCCAGTGGGGTCCAGAAGTGGAATTACCCCGGCTTCAGATGCAGTGCTTCAAAGCTGCATGGATCGCTAATGTTTTGCACGAAGGTATCAAGATGCCTCGTATCATGGATCTTGGAGGTAACGACACCACGGAGGGTGAAAAAGTGGTCGAAGAGGCAGCTAAAAAGGGCCTCGGTCGGCCAAGGTTCCAGTCCGTAGATAGCGTTGGCGACATCGCTATCAGCTGGACGCTCGGGAAAATGGTGTTAGAAGCCAGCAAAGAGGTCCCGCCTCTCGTAAAGACGTCAAAACCTATAGTGGATCCCATCGACGACATTGAAGATATCGACAACTTCCCCATTCAACCCATACGATTCCCATTGCTGTCGTTCAACCACATAGAGGATATTATTACACCACATTTACCGACTTCATTGAGTAGGGATTCACTTGGGTTTTCCCCTGTGTTATTTTTACTCTATGTTATGGGTGTTTTCATTTTGCTTTTCGTTGCGTACCCGATGCGACGGCGCTTACGAGCAACTTGCTTACGGACGGTGCGCAATGTGGCCAAACGGGATGGTACCTTCGATCTGCTGGAGGAGGGGAAGGCGCTTACGGGGGGTCGCCCGGGGTCGCCGACATCTAGCAATCGTTGGATGCGCCGATTTTTTTCATTCGGTAATTCAAAGTCTCAAATGCCTCTTTCCATCGTCACACCTAACAATCCTGGGTTGCGCCACATCGCGCCGTCTACCTCTCGCTCGTCTCCCACGAGGTCATTTTCTGTGCCCAACGGTATCGCTTCTATCGCCACATCGACCCAATACGCCTCAAGACCTCCGTCCCCTCTACTGGATGACACCCTATTAGGCCAATCATCTCTCATCAGCTCACGATCACGAAACGGTTCACAGATAAACTTATCCTCCATTGCCCCACGGCAAGGTGCTATCTCACGCGGAAACAGCTTTTACCATGGATCCGGGAAGGTGGAGACAGATTGAAGCTCTGCGACGACCACACAGACGACAGACCTCATTGACCATCGATAACGTTATTTACTCCTATATTCGTCACTTTTTCAAAGGCATTCCACCCACGTTATACATGCGGCATCGCAACTATAATTTTCTAAAAACTCCCACCTCGTAGGCACATTATTACGGTACTAATCGCGATCCAGGATGACATACATTGCTGTCTCGCTATGGGAAGGCAGCAACACCACGGACCAGTGTCGTGACGCGAACAAATAATTTGGAGATCTTTTCCTGGACAGCATCTATTTTGCGTCCGACACGGCCCCAGTCTTTGGGATTGGGAGTCGCGGGAGCATAGTGTCGGAAACGGCCACCACTGCCTCGACATTGGTCTTCTTTCCATTCCCAGTGGCTCGCATTTCCATATGGTCTGGTCTAATTATTCCACATGGCCGAGGCAAAATTACAGACCCATACATAATGCTCGAGGAAGGGAAACGAATCGGCGTCATGACCCTACGGATTGGCAAGGGGCCTGATTGCGGGGCTAAACGCTTCGGTGGTGCCTTCCTTTCTTCTGCGTCGCTGTTGCAAGCTTATTGCAAGATAAAGTTGCTATCTACCTCCGCGCCGTCGGTGGGAATATGCGACTTGCGCGAGAGATACCCAAGGAAGTGTTGGAAAATGTACCTATAGCACGCTTGCTGTAGACAAGCACAAGGGCGGGACAATTAATGAAGTGGAAGCCTCCGGATTCGACATATTCCACCTGACGCTATCAACATTTCCATCTGATCAGATTTCATGGCATTTGAGGGAACGGAGTTTCATTTATTTAATAAAACTTTAGACATGGCGGGAAGGACGAGGAGTACATACATGGTGTATTTTTAGCGTTTGTGCGTAATTTAAGCACGTGTTTGCCCCTTGCTTCATGCCTTGAAGATGTCCATAGATTTGGAATGGATCAAACTCGACGCCTCTCTGGCCTCGTATCTCGTCGATGTGCTCAATAGACAGTTGGGAAGTGCCGAAAGGCCGTCATTTATCGGCCCCATTGAAGTGACTTCGCTTGAATTCGGTTCTACCGCACCCGATGTAGAACTGGTCGACTTGCGCGATATATATCGCGATTTCCTGGAAGACGATGACGAAGAGTCTGACCGGGGCCCAGTCAAAGTAACAGAAGGAGCAGAGGATGAAGACGGTTTCGAATGGGTCTCTCGCCGAGCAGTGGGCCGAGAGGAATCGCTGGCTTACCAGCACTTGCCCCCGCACGTCCGATACGGGCGCGGAGGTCCAACAGACCTGTATGCGTCAATGCCAGCTCTACGAGCGCCTGTGCCAATGTATGCGGGCGAGCCATGGTCATCTACGCCCAATTTTGCAGAATACAGACCTCCGCCGCCTCCCTTGTATCGCAGTCCAACACCTGCGACACCATTCTCTGCTGGTCCTTTTCGACGGAGCAGCGGTGAACATGAGGGGGATATATCAGAAGTGCACCAAATGTCTAATGATACCTCTTTCACCGACCCGTCTCTCCTAAGCTCTGATAACCACCCACAGACACCGCCCCCTCAGCCAGCCCAAAATCCCCACCCCAATCTGCAGCTCCATCTCCACATTAACTGGCACTCAGACCTGCGAATAACATTGACTACTTCCCTTCTCATCAACTACCCTTCCCCTATGTTCATGTCTCTTCCCATTAAGCTCTCAATCACAGGCCTTGTTTTCAATGGAGAAGTGGCCATTGCGTACGAAGGCGAACGCAAACGTGTGCACCTTTGTATCTTGGATGATCTGGACCCCTACGGCCCTGCGGGGGACCGTCCAAAGCGTGAATCCACGAGCATAACTCCACCAGAGCTGGACGATGAATCTCCGGCCACGGGGATCCCCTCTCGTCCATCCAAACCCCTGGCAGTGGGCCAGAGACTTCTGCCTTCAATATACATTGAAAGCGAAATTGGGCAAGCCGACAAACATGTGCTCAAGAATGTAACCCGTATAGAGAGATTCATCCAGGATGTAATACGTAAAACCGTAGAGGAGGAACTTGTATTTCCTAATTTCCATACTCTGGTCATGGGCGATCCGTGATACTAACAGAGAAAATGAATATTTCACTACGATCGAATTCAAAGCCACTGAGAAACTCCCAGGATCCCAATTCAAAGGGGATTCAAGACGAGAGAACTTGGGGTGCTGGCGCCACAATCATATCCAAATGAGGTCCGACGTGAAGTGACGTTAACTATGATACACCGTCTAATATCTACAACGATACATTTTGTATACCATGACGGTGTATATCGTAAACTGTGGAGCTGATGACCGTGAAACCCTGTCGTAGACTACAGAAGTGATTTGCTCATGTACGGTCCATCTAACTCATAGCCAAGCTTCCTGTAATAGTCTCGAGTACCGACACCTGCAATTCAGTTTGTTGATCAGTTTATCCCGTTACAATTCAAGGAGAGGTGAAAAGAACAGTAGTCAAAATTGGGGGGTACTTAGAAGCTACTCACCAGAGATAACGGCCAATTTGATACTGCCATGTTCTTCTCTTGCGATACGTTCTGCTTCTTCCATTAGTAACGTTCCGAAGCCCTATATGAAAACAAAGGGGGGATCCACGTCAGAAATTTTATTCCAATGGAACGAACCAAGAGACCGAGGTCCATGAGCTCCCAAAAAAAAAGAAGTCACCGACCTGATGCTGAAATTTAGTTGGGTCTCTCTCATGCACAGGCACAGCCGTTCCATACACATGGAGTTCGCGCACGATGCTGCAGCCTCCTTCTGGTTGCTTGACCAGCTCCGGCCGGAAAGTGCCTTCCTCTGAACACTTACGCAAACGCAGAAGACCGATCAGGATGTCCTTCTCGGGGTCTTCATACGATAGGAAGGTTTCCCAACCCCCATTCGCGGCGTAATCACGGCGCAATAGTTCAACGGATTCAGGTCGTACTTTGTGATGGATTTCGTGGATCTATTAAAATAAAGTCAGCGCTGTGAACACCGCGGCCAAGGAGACGATGATAGTGGAGTGAATGTATTGGTCTTTGTGTTAAACCCAGCGCAGCGGGACGGAGAGGTAGGGTAGAGAGCGGAAAAGAAAGTAGAAAGGCTAACGAAAAATAGACTGAAATCCAAGTGTTTTTGCACTTACTCCAACTTCACGGAATCTGACATCTCGACAGACCGCACCGAAGTCTTTCATGCGGTTCAGAGCGAGCTCTCGTAGGTTTCCAGAATTTTCACATCCACTTGTGACGAGGGGCAAAGGGATATCTCTGTAAACATGTATCAGCGATTTTTTTCTCAAGCCAGCGCTCATTGAACGGATAGAAGCCAAATTGAAATAACGAAACACTGACCTCTGGACACGATACACCCTCGTCCACGGTGGCACCAACGCAAGAATTCGCGCAACAACATCAACGAGCACGTTGGCCGTGTAATTCTTATACCGCCCCGTCCGCCATAGCTCATACAGCCCAGTACCACGGATGACAAGAGTGGGGTAAATCTTGAGGCCGTCGCTACGAAATGCAGGATTCTCAAAATATTCCTTGAACTGCTCGAGGTCACGCTCGACCCCGACGTTTGGGAGATCTGGCATCATGTGGGCGACCACCTTGAACCCTGCATCTTTTGCGAGGTGGAAGGACTCGGAGACAGCGCGGACGGTGTGGCCTCTATTTGTATCGCGTGCGACATCCTCGTATACTGATTGAACACCGATTTCGAGACGTGTGCATCCATACCGAAGCATTTGGCTTTGAATAGGGTTTTATTTAGCTTCCTCATATATTTTGCAGCGTTTGTAGACGGACCTAAGATGTGGTCGTAGACAGTAATCTGGGCGTGTCTCGATCGTGATACCAATTGCTTTTGACTTGCTTTGCTCAGAGTATCTATGTGAACGGGGTTCAACGGTCAGGATTCTCTTGTTTTGCGTTAGGAGATACAACTAACCTGACAGCTTCATCGACATCGGTACCCGTAAATCCGGACAAAGCATTGTGTAGCTGCGCGATAAACTTCCCTCGGTAATCTTCTGGCATGCTCATAAATGTACCACCCATGACAATGAATTCAACCTGTAAAAGAAGGTAGCACATATGTGTTCAAAATGGCATCAGAGGTATTCTAGATCTTACCGACCTTGTCAACACTGTGTCCCAAACTCTTCAGCTGTTCTACACGCCCTCTTGTTTGCTCATATGGATCGTAACGCGCGCGGATAGCCCGCATACTTGTTGGCTCATACCCTGTGTAGCTTTGTGTGCTATAATCGAAGTCGGAATCTGGGCCGCCGGGACAATATCTAGTGAGATCGCAACATCAGCGTGCTATAAACGTTAAAGCAATGAGGTTGCATACACGCAGATGTTTCCTGTCATTGCAATATGAGGACAACGATGAGGCTTGCACATAACAGCTACTACTGCAATCTAAGTGATGTCAGGTCTCTCTTTGAGCTGGAGAAGACGAGCCTACTCACTCCACTGGCCGTTCGGATAGGCCGCGCCTTCAATTTGGGCAGCAATGCTTTTTTGTAGTCGTCTGGAATAGCGCTGATGATATCGACGAGTCTTGGTACACCCCCAAACCCAAACTTTTTGCTCATCTTGGATCGAATCTCATTGAGCGAAACGGACTGGTTGGCATCGTGTGCCTTGATGAGTTCTGCCGCTATTCCTGAAGTTACTCGCAGCAGTGTTTCTGCCTGAGATGGGCCTAGTCAACAAGTTTTATGAGATATTTCGCTATTGTATATCTGAAGTTAGGCTCACCATCTGTTTTTGACCTCTGCACCATTTTACTGCCCTCGGAACGTTGAGTCTTGGGGAAGACTAGCTTTTTATCTAGCCGACTTGGTCCTCGGAAGAAGATATTGAAAATCCTATATCTAGTAAGTGTTCTGATTCTGGATTGCGGAGGGCTAGTATACCCTGGGTGCCTGTGTGCAATTATGTTCAAGAAGTGAGCCTCGTAGATCGAGCAAGGATGCTGTAAAGATGGTAATACAAATTCAAGGTAAGTATATTTCCTTGGCGAGACACTACAAAGCGTGACGTCTTTTGGGCGATTGCCGACTTGCTCTCTTCTTCAGCTTTCTGTTTCTGGTGCCGATTTACTAAAGCCATGTCTGCCTCTAATGGACGTCCAGAACCAGAAGTGATTGTCAACGTGCGTTCCAGCTCATATATCGCAGTATACATGAATGACTGACGTAAAAATGCTGTCGTCCACGCAATTACACTACGCGCCCAATATTTCTGCCTGCTCATTACATCAATGCTTGTGCATGAAATCTAGTATGCAGATGGCTTTGCATATTCGAAATACAAGATGGAGGAGGCGTTCAGATCGGGAGGATTCCTTGAGAAAGGCCCCGCTAAATCAGCGAATGCATTAGCACATGCACGGGATGCTCTTGGTGTGGCTCTCAAGCGGGAGGATGTTGACCTGATTGTGAGCTTCAAATTGGCTTTTTTAGCGGTCATTCTAATTCTTCATTACTGTTTAGATGCACGAATTTGAGATACCGAAGGCACAGGCAGAGAAAGTACTCTCTGAGAACGGCGGGGATGTGATCAAGGCTCTCACCGCGCTAGTGGACCCACCATCAAATCAATCTTCATGAATGCAGTTTTCTAGCTTGGTTATCTTTGCAAAAGTCGTTGTGTTAAGCTCACAGGAAAAGTCTTTCTGACAATGTTACTACTATTTGCCTGGTCTTTTGGCCGCCAGTTTTACTCCGATACCTATTCCTCCGGCTTAGGCTTCAACTTTGACAACGGACGATATCCATTACGCAGTCGATATTGCCCACAGCTCCGCAGAAGGCACGTCTTTCTGCCTCAAATTAATTGCCTTGAAGTAAAGTTCAGACTGTCTTTTTATCAAGCTCAAATTTGTATACAACATCATTGAGCTTGCAAAGGTGAACTTTCAGTCCTGAGAAGCCACGGAGTGTAAAATCAAACGTCATGCATTGTTCCGATATGGTCAATTAATAAGTCCGACCGAGTGGGTGAACCGTGGGCATTAAAAACCGCTCGCTTCCTGCCACAACCACTCCCCAAACTTGTCCAACTTGACTCAAAGCCCTCACACATCTCCCTACCGAGCAGCGCTGGTGCTTGACGTGCTTTAGGTGCGCTTCCAATCTTGAATACCTCGTACAACACTAAACGTAGATTTTTCTGAATAGCTCACTTGTGGTTCATCGCGAACGCGTCTTTCTGTGAGTCCTTCACCATGTGGCAATAATATAGCGTCACCTAATTCCGATCGCCAATAGGACGTTCGATCTCAGCACCCTTCTTTTGTGTCATGGAACATTCTGCCTTCAATTTTCCTTTGGATATCTGGTACCACCTCTCCAGCACCCTTGCCTCTGATCAGGACTACGATACTCTGAAAGTATGCTCCCTGACCTGCAAAACTCTATATGCGTTATGTGCAAGGCACATATATAAGATCATCGACATAAACAACTACCCATGGGACTCTCCTGAAGCCCAGAATCAGGGAACATCTGCGGGGCGATTCGCGGGGCTGCTGACAGCGAATCCCACTATAGCCATTTATGTCAAACGATTCTATCTTCATTTCAAGGCCTCCAAATTGGAGAATGCGGATGTCTGTTTCATTCTAGACAAGCTGCACCACGTGGACTATTTTTTTCTCTGCTTCGACGACGAGCCCTGTTCTTGGAATATATTTCCAGAGCCATTGAAGCACTCCCTTCGCCGCTTCATGCAGTCAACTGATCTCACAACTTTCATGCTCCAAAGCATTGCAGACTTTCCTGCTGTTTTAATCTCGCAATTGACCCACCTTCAGAACTTGGCCATGGTGTATACAGTGACATTGTCTGTCGATGGTATGGATTGTCGGGAATGCAGACTGCCACGACTGCGTTCGTTCAGAATGGGTCTCAGATGCTGGAAAGCCGTGGACCAATTCTTCCTTCACGGACCACGAAGTATGCCCGTTGACTTGAGTGCTATCACTAATTTACAGGTAGATCATATCCAAACGGCGTCAATGGTGGAGGAAAGGTTTCTGGAATGCTTTCTCCAGATGCTCCCCAGCATCCAGAATTTAGAAATCAGTGGTTAGTTGTATGTTTGCCTTGACCTTTCAGTACATTTACCTTGAGATGTACAGTCATATCTGGATCCCATGATCTTATAAGACACTTTCGGTTTTCCAAGTCTCTTAATCCATCTTCCCGAAAGACATTACGGACCCTCAAATTATGTGCATATATTCGAACAGCAGACGAAGATCCATATGCTGGTGCCTGTGAAGAACTCGAGTGTCTTGCCGCTGACAAACCTCCACTTGAAGACATCCAGATAACGATCAATCTGCACCTTCAAGTTGGTTATATCTGCACCACCCGAAGAGAGGTTTGGGGAAAGCTCAATGCTGTGTTGAAGCTTTCGAAATTTCCCCTCCTTAAAACAGTCTCTATCAACGTCTTTATAGTAACGCCTGTACCTGCTGATACAGCGCTGTTAGACGGTCTCCGTGATGTTGCTGAGTTTGCCTTTAGACTCGAAAATATTGCTTTGACTTTCGAAATCAGCGAGGATTGGCTTGAGGAGTATAATGGTGCCATGTAACATCTGATAAACTACTTGTAGCCTCTGCAAAATCAGTACTCTAGCTTGAATGTTGAATCAGCATGTGTGTATATTTTCTCTAAACTCGAGAGTCGCGGCGTAGTCGTCGTAAGGTTGATGAGGCGTGCGAATATACAACCTCTGATTGAGTACGCTTTCTGAAATACGAAGTAAGATACTCAGGAGTCAGACACGTATGTGGTGACAGATGAGTTATGTGCTAGC
>QFFD01001448.1:0-15568 GCA_003314615.1 Pholiota microspora
CTCACACTCACTCACACGCACGCACGCACGTCACACTTCCGCCACACTGCCTTTTACCAGTGCCCGAACGAAAGCAGTGAGAGAAGTCACTAAGTGTAATGTTCAACGAAGCACCGAGATTGTATGATATCATATCGCCTTACTAGCATAGGCAACCTTTCCGAGCGTAAACTGAGTAGTCCGTTGTAAACAAAAAAGGCATAAAATGGGGGTGATCCTCGTATAGGCCAATTATATACAATCTGCCAGTACGTCAATAAGTCAATGAATTGCTCACAAAATACAAGCTCTGTAACTTACCATGTGATAACGACTACTCCAAACAAACCGATCCACCGTATTAGTTGTTTAATCCCAATTACGCACAGCTCATCTTTGCGAGCCCGAAAAGAGTGACTGTCGCACAGACAGATATACGGTATCCAGTAATTGGTGGGTGACGAGAGGATGTAGGGATATAGTAAGCGTGCACATTGGAGTGATAGGTCGGCCGGGGAATGGATACAAGACGTAGGATTCCCCAAAGTACAGCAAAGCAGTCATACAAGAACAGAGGTTTGAAGATCATATGTACTGCCATCGGAACTATCATACCAACCTAAAACAAATAAATTAGAATACAGCAGGTTGAGTTATCTGTGAATATGTCGATCAACTTAGCGGTGCGCGCCCTATAGATACTATCACTCCCGATATCCATTCCAGGGTAGTTGAAACTACAGTCTTTCCTCTCAAAGTTGTCCATGCTTTAGCAGAGCCCAATCCAACTCCTAGAACGATAACAGCAAGCCGGTAGGGTGTGACCTTTGGATGCCGTGTAGAGTTTTCCGGCGTCACTGTGTCACCGTGGATTCCCTCAGTTTATTTACATTTTAAACCATGGCATTGCCATGGCATCTGCACCAACACACAACTGCTCGAGTCGTTCGTCTTCAACTCAACGTCATCCTCCTGGGCCCATTTCATACACAGGGATACTTATCCTCTTGACGAGAAATCGGGCTGTGATATACCCCAGTTGTGCTTCTGTGCACGTCTTTCTGTCGTTGGCATAGCCTCGTTCGCAACTTGAAGGTCGTACATTGATGCAGTGCTAGGCGGTGCGATTTATATACAGGGGAAGACATATTATCGATTATCTGTGCTCTGACTTCTCTGTACTCAACCCTCGCTACCTCTTGTGCTCTTCTATCGCCTTGCATCTTACTCGCTATGGATCCTATCTCAGTCGCATTGGCCGTCATTTCTTTTGGTACAGCGCTGAAGGACATCATCGAGATTGCTGATGCTATTCGTGACTCCTTATCCAAGGTATATTTGACAACGGATGGGTCCTTCTGATTATACGCGAAACTAATTTCTTTCCTGACATGCAAATATAGCAACCACGAAACTACAGGGATGCTAGTGAACTTTCGGAGCGCGTGCTGAGACTGTGCCAACAATTGAAGACGACCTACGATAATAACACAGCCTCCTTTGAATCCAACGAAGCTTTGCAAGTGTCTATTCTCGTCCTACGGAAGTGAGTGTTTCTATGTACCTATGTTCTGTCGTATTGACAACTGCATAAAGAGAAATGCAGTCCGTACATGATAAATGCAGGGCACTCATTCAACCTACGAGCGAAAAGAAGCTAGCTAAGCTGAAAATCGCCTTCTACTCATTCTGGAGACGCGGAGAGGTGGAAAGATTGATACGGGACCTTCGTCGTCAGGTCAAGAGATCCGTCCAAGATTTCACCGTATGTAAACCTTTCGACCTTTTCTATAAATTTCTACACCTTCCATGATTGGGAATAGTTGACAGACCTTTGCAGGCACTCTCGACCGTCCGATCTGAGATTCGCATTGTCGAAATGCATAGGAATTTTGCTTCATCCACCGCGCGAACCACCGAAATCCGGGAAATTCTTCTGGCTGAACATGGCGCACGCATAAAAAGACCGAATCCTACGCACCTAGCTACGTTTACTGGATCGTCGGATTTGCATATGACAAAAATTCTCGATAACATCCCTACGCACATAGTCGAAAAGGCATATCTTCGACGTGAAGTTGAACGAATCTTTATACCCCGCGATCTTATCAGCAGTGGCGCGCTGCATGCATATCAACAAGACGCAGCTCTTGTTACCCGGTCATGGAACCTTCAGCTCCTACCTACAACGGAAACTATCACATATCAGAGCGCCGTCAGTTCTGCTATCTACACGCAATGTATCTTCCGTGGTAGCCCTGCAAGCCATTTGGTGGGAAATATTGACGCTGCTCTCGTTAATCTCAATACCAGTCTCTATGATCTGGGTCTGTTCGAGGAATCACTCTACATATGCAGGCTTTTGGTCGATTTTTGGAAAGGAATAACGCGACAACTCACCACAAACACGTTCCTTTTCCGGCTTGCAGACAGCATCCACAGACTTGGTATAACTTTCTGGGCGCTCCGAGACCCAGGTCAGGCATACCTAACGTCTCTGGAGTCATTCCACATTCTCCAATCAATTTCGACCAAGAATGGACTTGATATGCCATCTAAACTGCAGATGGTAGACGCGATTGCTCAAAATTTGCAACTTATGTCAAAATGCGAGGATGTACCAGATATGGCTCTTCAAAGAGCTGAGGAAGCGATTCGTCTCCTTGAGCAAACCTTGACAGAATATGATCGTCTGGCAACCGAATCATTCAGTGACATGACCGCTGTTTTGGATGACCTGCGCTACACACATGCCCGCTGCCTTTTCGAACTCTCCAAAATCCAACTCACTCATTTTCGAAATTCAATTGAATCGGAAAAGCTTACGGAGAGGGCAATGGAGGTTCTGGATTCGCTCAGCGGCAGATACCCCGACTCGAACATGATCCAAAAACAATATATGAATATAGTTTACGATCTCACCAATTCGAAAACACGGTCTCGAAGCAGCGTATCCCGAAACTTGCAATACCTGGACAGAAATACCGCTCTCTGTCGGGAATATTTGAAGATCAACCCTCAGCGCTACGTTATGCGCCTGTTCAGATCACTCTGGATGGAGCAGGAGATACTGATCGGCCTCGGTAGAGAGCAAGAAGCAGACACGCTCTACAGAGAAATGGTCGGCATGGGACATCTAGCTGCGATACCTCCTCATCACGGCATCAAAATTCCTTCCAAAATCGAGGCTCGGTATTACTACGAGCTAGCGTTGCGCCATGTTGAGGCCCGTCGATACACAGAGGGAATTTTAGCCGCCCAAAATTCGATATCTCAGCACTCTGCGTTGGAATACATGGAGCCTGGGCGTGATCAGGAGGATCATATCTGGGCGCTTTCTCTGCTGTGTTATGCGTTACTCTGGACAGAACAGTATGATGCAGCGTTAACGGAGGGCTTCAAGGCCTTGGACATGATTGATAGAGAAGATATACGTACGTCTCAACATTCACTCATGCCTTGCTACGAGGACATTTTACAAGGAATGGTGGTCGCCTGTCATCGACTGGTGGACAACTTTGATGATGCCAGGGTACTTTCAAAGTTAAAAGTTATCAAGAATCATATTGAAAGGCTTTCTCGTTTGACCAACATTCGCCCTGTTTTTGTGGATTTTTATTATAGTTTAGATGGGTATCCTATACGTGGTCAATAACTAAAAAATTTACCTGTAAAATTTACGCACTGATATTCAAGCCATGGCTTTACCATGGGGTTCGTCCCCCATCTATGTTGTGAAACTGTCCTCCATCCTTTTCGCGCGTAGAAGCTCTGGCTGCGTCTATCAACATACTCGCTGCTTCACCTGGCTCGCGGAATGAGTTCTTGAACGCGTCATCGAAATAACTGCTGTTTTCTTCGAAGGATACCTTCGCTATCTCCATATTCAGATATGTGAGCCTCGGGACATCACGGATATCAGTGCTACGCACCCATATCGGTGGAGACTGGGCCGGGACAGTGGGGATATGCGACTGGACTGTATTCAGCAACAGGTTTAGAGAGCATGAATCAGAACATACCCAACCACTCGTTTTCGAAGTGAATCTTGCGCACGACCCAGTTCAGTGCGGCCTTACTGGTGGCGTATGCACCGAGATCGAATGTAGTGAGCGCGATGTTCTCTATGCTTCCGGCACTGGAACTGATGGCTACGAATCGGGGGTGGAGACTCGCTTTGAGGAGATCGCGAATGGACTGGAAGAGGACGATGGTGCCGACGACATTGACCTGGGGCAGCAATCGTGAGCTGTCATCTATTTGCAGTATATTTTCAGAGAAATAACATACGGAGAAATGTTCTTCGTATTTCTGTGCGGGTGTGTGATGGATCTTACCCATGAAATTCGCTACGCCTGGGGGCCGTACCGTTACATACATAAAAGATGAAAGTGATAGAACAAAACATATGTACCAGCATTCGCAAACACCATATCAACACGCCCGTGCTCTTCCCTGATCTGCGAAGCAAGTTGCTCGTTGCCTTCTTTATCACCAGCGACGTATTTCACGATGTAGATTCGACCAGGGTACTTGGCGGCTAGTTCTGTCAGCTGGGTAGCATCGATTAAATTGCGACCACCCGCGTAGATGATGGCTGTTGGGTCTTTGGAGACTACATCTGCGACAAGTGCTAGTCCTGATGCATAGTCAATAGAGTGCTCGAAAAGGTTACAGGTTTGGACGTACCGATTCCGCGGGTTGCGCCTGTTACGAGGTATATCGTTGATGAAGAGTCAGGCATGTTTGGTATGTGTACGGGTGTGCAGATCGATACTTGTACTCATGGACAACGCACCTGGAAGCGCAGTGGAGCCATTTGGAAGTTGGAGCTGCAGCAGCTGGAGCGATGATACAATTTGTGGACATTCAATGGTACACGCGAGACCTCGGTGACCTAGATGGATTCCTGTTCTACTGGAGTACGGGACCTCACTTGGACTTGGACTGGTAGAAACGATGGACGTGCGCAAGACGCGTGCGCGTTAGAAAACGAATTGAAGGGCCCGACCCCATGGCTGCTGCCAAACACACCACGCGCGGCGTCTTCCGAACGACCACCGCGGCAAATTTTCAGACTTCGTTTCTGAGAGCACTCCTTCTGAATGCGTCTTCACGTCCTCAGTGGCCCTGGTCACGTCCTAGTAATGTCCAGCATCCCTGCAATCACCCTGGTATGCGGCCCCACCACCAGCCGGATCTATTCGTGGGCACATTCGGAGCATGGAAGGAACACTGGGTTCCCGAGCGGCGAGAGTAGTGTAGGGACTCTGAGGCGACACGGATTTCTTTTCTTGGGGACGCGCGTTGGGGGACGGTTCGAACTCTAGATGGCCTTGAAGGGAACTGGTGCTGTACTTCGATGTGAAGTGTACGGATACTGGTACTGAAGCTTGAAGAGCGAGTTGAGCAGCTGGACAGAATTTAACGCAAAGCGAGAAGGCGAGAGGAAGCTGAGGTTGGGTGTTCTTGTCCAAGTGTTGGGCTAACCATCCTCCCTTCGTCTATCTTCACCTTCTCTTGCTATGGATCCACCAAAACCTCTATATGTACTCTAAGCCGGAGCCATCCCTCATGATCTAGTGCGCATATATTCAACAAATCTTCGGGTGCATGGCTCTCCACTCCCGGTGTTTTCACTCGTGTTATACGGTGTCGTTGATACGAACCTTACGCCACATCTAGGAGGGATATCTGCATTCTCTGTACACAGTAATCCAGAACGTGCCGAGTAAAATGGCCTATGTTTTTGGATCCATACCTGATATCGTCCTCTGCTATTGCCATTTCTTCCCCAACCCAACTCGCTATCTTGCTGTCAAGATTGGCTATCGCTGTCTCTGCATTACAATGAAAAATCCGTCCCTTTCGCCCTCCGTCCCGTTCCGCCTCGTGCATTTCTTACGGTTGACAAATTATTCTGTCCAAGCCAAAGACGTAAACATGAAGAGGCATGACCTGGAAATATCATTCCTGTGACCCCCCAAAACGCCCGAAGTATGTAAACGAACCACGTAAACGACCTCGAAGAAAGCATCATGCGAAGCAGTAGGCAGAACAACGCAGCCTCCGCATGTCTAGCTTGGAGGTCGAACTTGGTCGCAAACGACGAAGAAACCTGGGCGTTCGGCCGACGAAATAATCAGCTATCACAGCTATCGTCTATCCGAGCATTATCGAGGAAACTGGTCAGATAGAGAGATTAGGGCGGAACACACGCGAACGGACAAGCCCCGATAACGGCGGGCCGGGTAAGACAGGGGCGCGGCTATATAAGGTGGGGCGAGCAGGGCACACGTTCCTCTTTCTTCTTCTCCTCTCTCTTCTGCGCGCCACGGAAACTGCAATGCCTGTCAGCGATGCGATACTGACCCAGATTCTGGGCCAGCTCGAAACCATGCAAGTTGCCCAGCAGACGATGCAGGCAAAGGTAACATCCGTCCCAATCAGTCCATCCATCAACGGCGCTCACTATTTCGTGCACAGCTTGACGCCCTCAGTGCCACCTCCACCCCGCTCGAGCCCCCGGCTACGCCCACCAAGCGCGCCCATGCCGCGCTCTCCTCGCCGCCTACATCTCCCAACGGCGCGCTCTCCAGCTCTTCGCCCGTCGTATCCTTGCCTACCGCACCACTTACGGACAAGGAGCGGGAGAAGTTACTCTACCCCGGACGCGTAAACCTGACGAGTACGTTCTCTCCTTTCACACTCCTTGTCGTCCACTGACTCTCTGTCAGCCTATCCTGATCAGCACGGCATCGCTCCAGCACACCTTCACTGGGGCGCAACCACTGCTGCTTCGCGAGGCCCTGTCGTTTGCTCCCGTCTCCCTTCCTCCATCAAGCACCGAAATGCTATCGGTGCACACTCAGGGTCGTACAGTATCTACCGCGCCCTTTCCATCGCGATGGGTACTCTCAATCCCTCACACAAGCCGGATTACGCGAACACCCAGCCCCCCGTCGACATTCCACCGAACCCGTCCTGGTTCGATCCGAAGAAGATCGTCTCGCTCGACCCGTGGGGACATCTCGTTCCTAGTGTCTTCGCCAAAGACACCGAAGGAGGTTTGGATGTCAGGCCAAGTATCGCGGTGACCAAGGCCCACTTGAAGATGAGCGAGCTTGATGATGCTGCGAGGCGAGGCGATCTGGTAGTGGACGGTACAGTAGTGATGAAGAGTCGCCCAGTGAGGAACCCAGATGGAACAGAAAGTCAAGCAGATCCTGGTGTTGAGGTGTTCACCAGCAAGGCGGCGGTGGAGCCAGTGTGGTATCTCCCCGGTGTCGCGGAACGTTTTGGAATGTGCGTAAAGCCTCATCAATCCGTTGATGTGGTTCACTTATGTTTCTGCCATACAGCTCGGAGACATTGCTACGACGTGCTCTTTTCGAGGACACGGGAGGAATGTACCCCGAGCTCATTACGCGACCTGATATCAAGGTCTTCCTTCCCCCCATTGGAGGTCTGACGGTGTATATCTGTAAGTTGTACATCAGACGATATGGTCACAGTCTGACGTAGTCTTCTCTATATTACGCATATAGTCGGAAATCCTGCCTTTATGCGTGATGAAACGAAGGAGTTGACGCTGCGGGTTCACGATGAATGTACGTCTTCTGTCGTACTCTATCCCTCCCTCTTCAACCACTACCTGGTACAACCCCTCGGTGCCTGCACTTGTGTTTCTCAATCGTTTCCTCGTTGGTGGTGTTGCTGTTATCTTCTCTTCTACCGGCTTATTTCTACTGCTTTACTTATGATTGTTTCTCTGATAGGTAACGGATCCGACGTATTCGGTTCAGACATCTGCACATGCAAACCGTATCTCACCTATGCGATCGAGGAGTGTATCCGCGGAGCACAGAATGGTATGTTGCTGATTGAATGTACAAGCCGATACAATTTGACGTATCCTGTTTCTTTTAATCAGGTGGTGTTGGTGTAGTGGTGTACTTCAGGAAGGAGGGACGAGCGCTGGGAGAAGTAACAAAGTGAGTCTCTATCTTTGTTTTTATATATGCTTTCGTCGATTCGTCGCCTCCCTCCGATCCATATCAACACTTCTCTCCTAATATTCTCGTACTAACCCCATCTCTCAAGATACCTCGTCTACAACCTACGCAAACGCGGTGGTGATTCAGCAGACAAGTACTTCGCTGCTACGGAGCTCATCGCAGGCGTCAAAGATATGCGCTTCCAAGCACTGATGCCCGACGTGCTGCACTGGTTAGGCATCAAGAAAATCGACCGGATGGTCAGTATGAGCGATATGAAGTATAACGCCATCGTGGGCAGCGGTATCGAAATTTTGAAACGGTATGATCTACCGGGTGAGTGCAATACCCTTCCTTCCATTGGTGTTCTGGCTTATCTTACTCCTTACTCCACTCTGCTTCTGACGTCCAGATCACCTCATCCCGCCTGACTCGCGAGTGGAGATCGATGCGAAGATCGCTGCTGGGTATTTTTCGAGTGGGAAGCAGGTCACTGAGGCGGATTTGTTTAAGACTGTTGGGCGGACGTGGGAGGAGACAGAGCATTAATCTAGGTCCGTTGTTGCTTGTGTATCAAATATAATGAGGCGGTACGTTATATGTGCAGCTGGGGCTTACCTGCTCAATAATGGCATTAGTGTTTATCCGGCATGCAAACAACAGAGGGATGATTGATTGTGAATATATTTGTATTGCTGTCTGGCCCGCCAGAGACAGCGTCAGTGAGTTCCAAATCTACACAGAGACGGCATAGGGTATCATATTTGTAGATGGGCTACAATATGAACAACTAATAGTCGGAATGAAGGCTCTGCAACAGCATCTCATTCCCCAGAAAATCAATATGACTGCCTTCAACTTCTCTGAAAGTCGCATCGGGGAAGAACTCCTTGGCTCCAAAATCTTCGATCTTCGATGCAGGAAGCATAGCACGAATACCGTCTTTGGCTATGTATATCGTGAGCTTGGCCTTGATCTTGCCGGTGAAGGCTGCGAAACGCTCGGGGGAGTAGCGCCTTCTTCCGGCACTTGGCCCATCTGTAATCTCGACCGTGAATCTGTCGCCGAGGAGGTATCCCAGAGTCGCGCGAATGAGCTTTGTGGTGCGGTTGATGATCCTCATCGTAGCGGGCGAGCCCTGGGCGCCGTCAATTGCCTCCCGCATTTCCTGTATGCGCACCTTGGACTGTGCAGCCATCACGCCCTTCGTGTTTTGGAACAGGAATAAGATCCCTTCGAACGATCGTCGAAGCACTGGCGTCCACCACTCGGGATCCTCAAGCTCAACTTTGTCTAGATCGAGCCTCGCGATGAATAGAGTCGGGAAGTGGTCTAACATGACAAACTGGATGATGTCGTCGCCGTTTGCCTCAAAGGTCGTCACTAGCTCCAGGAGCAGACCACACGATCCACTGTATGCGCCCAGTCGATATGGTCCGTGCGGCCGCTTTTCCTACACCAGTGGCAAAATTGGATGTTGAACAATGGTGCTATAGACCGTAGGAATGCGGGCACGTACCTTGATTTTCTGATGATAGAATGCTGCCAATGCTTCGGCAGACTCTGTAGGAGCGTCATCGGACATTTGTACCGCCCATATTGCGGATGGGGACTTGAGCATCGATCTAAAGGCGCCGACAGTTCCCGGAGAGCCTTCGTGTATTATGTGAGTTTAAGTGTCAAATTTCATTATAGCGTTTCTCGCACCATGTAATACGATGAGGGGTATCTCCCCAGCTCTTACTGGAACAATCTCTACCACCGTTTCCTTCGATTCCATGACGCGTTGCCACTCCTCATCAGTGAGAGTTTTAGTGACCTTGCTCTCTTCAGTGCTGATTCTCGAAGCGGTTCTGACTGTTGTATTCTGATTGATCGTGTCAACGTATGCGGCGCCGTATAAAAAGATCGATATCTTCGAGATTGTTGGTAAATAATACAGAAGATCTGCTGGAACAGCGTCAATGAACCGTCGGCTGAGAGCCGGAGACTTCCGCAATCCCTTTATTATAGCGTTACGGATGGAAAGTGCGCAGAGGCTGGGTTGAACGATTTAACGTGAGTGAATATTCTTCTCCTAGGAGAATTTGCTGTAAGACTCACCTGTCTGCTCCAGCCCGGAAAAGATCATCATCGTCTCCTACTGTTTCGCCGAGGACGTTGTGAACGGCTGCTTGAACCATGGGTAGAAAATGGTCGTGCTCGAGGACTGCGCTTTGCGTAAATGTTGGCTTGGCTGTATCACTACTGCTCTGATCGCTCTCGATGGAATCGTACAACTGGTCCATTTCTTTCTCGTATTTCTGCAGTGTAAGCTGGCGACGCAGTGAACCTTTCGACGTATATTCGAATGGTCTATCGGGATCGGCGATGAGAATCATCTATAGTTTGAATCGTCTTCAATATACTTGTACGCAAATTTTGCAATACTAAAGATGTACCTCCTTAAATATCCTAGAATGTTGTGGCGATACTCGGTTTACTTCATCGACAGTATCCCTATTCCATTTGTATCAACAGTCAGTACAATATAAGTACTTCGTTCGTAGAAAACTCTTACCAAATCAAATCAATGTAATTCTTCGTCTTCTCCTTATCGGCCGTGTCGAATGCACATTCAGGGGACGGGACTATAAGAACACCAGCCTGGAATCTGGCTCTCCCAAACATGAGAGCGGAAGCAATATAAGGTGAAGTATTCAAGCCCGATTCTATAAAGTGGTTGTTCTATCAGAGCAGATAATAAAAGGGCAGTCATGTTTCTACCAATTGGAACTGGATTTGTCTGAGTTATGAGATCTGATTATTCTGAAGGTCAAAGAACATAGTATAACATACTTTTTCCTACATCAAGAAACCATTAACACTACAAACAGTGGGATGACAAAGTCAGGCTTACCCCCGAACTGTGCATAATTTGTTCATCTTGTGGTGGCTTGTCACGAGAATGCTCATGTGCTGAAAAAATGGGATACTCACCAGCGCGTCCGTATACCTGCCATAACTTAGGGTTCGTAGGATGGCGAATACACAGATCGCCTGTATCGTATGCAGGGACGCCATCGACTGTGATGTTTGTAACCGCAGGAGTCTTGAACGCGTTTTGCTATATCAGAATCTCTACATTAATTGAGGAAGACAAAATTTGACATCGGACGTCACCTTAACGATAATTCGGTAGACTTCCTCCAAGCCCTCCTCCGGTATCAATTTGAAGTCGTAGCGAGTGTGAAGCTATTAAATGGCCTTTTAACCCACATGGTTGCGCTAACTGAGCCTAAATTTTACCGTAAACCAGTTCCATCCCTCAGAATGTGTGTGCTCTGGATTGTAAATATCCATCGCTCTTTCGACAGCTTGAATACACCTACTTGGGAAGAAAGAAGAAATGGCCCCAACTTCCGTTCTGAAAAACGTTATTATATGACCTTCTCAAGTATCTGAATTGGCCTACAATCCAAGCATGGGTACTAAAGTGACACCATTTTTCGCGAGTTCATCTCCGATGCTAGGTTGCAGAGGACCACCACCGAACATCTATAGCGAGGTTATTCTCTTGGGAACCGAAGAGGACAAAAATATACAATTGCTGTGAACCCCTTGAGTACTTCGACGCTGGATCTTTGCCTTGCCCAATTCTAGAAGATTTTGAGATTCTTTGTTCAAGTGTTCTTCAAGTTTCTGTCAACTCACGACTACATACCTCGAGAAACGATGGTGCGCAAAATATACGAGAAGACGATGTTGCCACGGCTGCATTGAGGACTGCCTCAGGGGTCGGGATTATCGGTGGCCTAGATGGACGAAAGACACCCAGGGTAACCCCGAGCATTGCCTTGAAAGTGACATCAGCTTTGTGGCGATCTTCAGATAAATAGAACCCACACTGTACAAAATTACTTTTAAACCCATCAAATCTACTCGGTAACTTTCAACAATCGACGTATCTTCCAGGCATGGCCGTACAACTCACGGTACATTGGCGTCCCATGAACGGATATGATATCGCCCAAATCGCCGTCATCGAGACCTAAAGGTTATCAGGACGTTTACAGTTTTTGATGCTGAATCAAATTGATACTTACGAATGAAGTTTCCATGCTGGAAGAACATGTCATACGTCAGTGTGATTGGTTTTGGAAACGAGATAGTCCCCGAGGAATGGATTATAACACAAGGCGTTGTTGCTGGATCAACAATTGCGCGTGACTGTATAGCTTCAGTAGGTCGCACAGAGCTCTGTCCCAAGTTCTCATAGAAATATTCGAAAGGAGGGACTACGACTGTTGGGATGTGGAAGCCGTCAATCTGTGTCTCCACTTTTGAGCATGATACCTTGGCAAGACGTTCGGTGACTACGTCGTCAGATATAAACAACGCCGTGCACTTTGTTTGAGCCATAAGGTGCGCGATGCCATCTGCAGAATTTCTCGTAGAGATAGGGAAAACGGTAAATCCGCTTTGCATGACGCCTACAATCAACGTGTAGTACGTCGTGGTGTCTGACAATCATGAATATTCTGAAAATTGAATGAAGCGTCGAACACAAATCAATTAACTTACCAAGATTTGCGAGAATACCCACTACCGGGGGCAAGCTCCCCACCTCGTCGGCTGTATATGGGACGTTTAGGCGTACAAATCGAGCAGCGACATCGAATGCCTTGGTGGCATTTCCCCAAGATATTGATTGTGTGGATCCATTTGCATTGGCATACCGAAAGAGAGGGTGGTTTTCGCTATGCTGTCGATGGTGTTCTAAAATCTGCAGGATGTTTTGCGATCCATCGAAATTAGGTGGACTGAATGAAGCCTTCTTCGCTAGGAGTTCCATGATGAGAGTGCAAGGTTAAAATAGCTTGAATATTGACGGAACTTGACGAGCGGTAGGTCTTTATAGTCTTCGGCCATGCTTGTTAATAGCAATTTGCAACTTTCCTGAAGGAGCGCAGTGAGCAGGTTCTTATAGATGCCAGGTAAGTGTATATGAACATATGATCTATGTAACTCGGTTGAATGGCCGCGATTGCTGTGATGTAGATCACTTCAGAGACTTCTGAGAAACTGAAGAGATGCTTAATTTGCTTCACCATGCGATATTGTGCACCGTGCGGAAGTTTTGCACAGTCATGTATAGTTCAGGTAAGATAGACACCAAAATGATCACCTACCCGAGGCCGACATGAATGGGTCTCTCGAAAAGACCAAGTTTTGAACGTAGGGCTGACGACGTTTTGGTTCTCCCCAAATGATTGGTGACACTGACAACGATTCAGAATATTAGACATAATGTGTTGAATATTTGGATAAGATTTTAGAGCAGTTCTTCATTTTGTTCTGAATCAAAGGACGCACTCATTACTATGTAGGAGACAGATCGGTTTACTGAGTGGATTCTGTGGCCATATCGGTGTTGACATGGCTAGAGGGCGTACTCACCTTGAAATTGAAATTATGCCGCGCCCCATCGTCTACCTTCGGGTTCCTGATGCTTCACGACCTCGTCTATGGCGAATTCGAAATGTACGATCAGTGGAGACAGATGCAACGGCACCTGCATGCACCCTTTCATTATATTACCTGTGACTTGAAGGAAAAAGCATTTTCTAGGGGCGCCATTACTTCCTAGTTGGTTTAGGACAGGCTAGAAAATAGGTCTGATTTGTAGGTTTGGGGGGGCTTCAGCCTTAGGACCTCTCAGACTGACCGAGAAGGTATACTTGTTGACCCTGTAGAATACGTGTAGCGTGAAAATAGGAACGAATGGAGAGTTTACTGCACTTTTGACATGATATTTCCGATAACGTTCATTTCCAATCCCTAAATCGCTCTCCTCCCTGGGAACGGCCGATACATCACAAATAAATCACCTGTTGAAGATTGTAGCATGCAAATCCAGTACAAGGTGAAGAATGGTAAGCGATGCATGGGACACACGATGGAGAAACGCTGAAATTCAACGAAGTATTACTACGTAAGCCGGGGACTTCCGGCTTCCTTTCCACTGCTCTTTCTAATTCAAATCGTACCCTTCTCATAGTCTCTAGATGCTGGACCGCTCCCTCACATGTAGGCCCCATCGACTCATGTATAAGTTCTTTCGTTTCCCACAACTGCATTCTTGCCGATCTGCTATATCCACCGACCCCAGGTTGAATTCTAAAAGCGTTCATCTCTAATCATGATTCTCGATCCTCCCCTCGCTGTCATCAGTGAAGTACATTCTAATAAGACGAGGTAATATTGAGCTCATAAATCATTTGCATTGGTAGATGTTTCGCTCGGAGTAAACAACCTATGGGTCGTCTTTGTGCTGTTGGCCTCAATATAGATGTGGCAGACATGGTTATACTGATATATGTAAGTTATATTGAACTTGTTCGTGTACCTTCTCCCAATCGAGCCCTTGCTATTTGGAAGACTCTCTTCTGAGTCGTTCTAACTCCTGGCCATAATGCATAAGCCTGGAATCTTCAGGCCAGTTGTTGAAGCACTGCGTTTATACCGTCCTTTCTCCTTTCGCATGCCTGATGCGTATCCTCCTTATATCAGCCAGAGAGTGTGTAATGTTTTTACAACCTCCTTTGATAAAGACAAGGCAGAGTCGGTAATAGACATAAAAATATTCGATCAACGACAAAGCATACAATGTGTACGGAATCAGTCAACAGATACTCATAGTATGTAGGCATACTCTAAACATCAGAGCTTTGGGACGACTGATCCTGAGGGTACCTCCTGTGAACCTCATTTCGTCGGGGAATAAGACCTGGAGTGCTGAAAAGAGCAACTACCACAATTTCTGGCACGGCCATCAAGGTGTACCAGAAGTGCTCGTTATTCTGCTTCGCTGGATTTGTCATAGTCGCCGTTGAAAATGCTTCACGGACCAGGAGCATGATGGCACTAATCAGGAGGATAGACATGGCATGTCTAGATCCAAAAGATTCATTGTGTCGCTTCTCTAGGCCGCGCGCTATGCGATACATTCGGGTCAGACACCACTTGCGAGCAACGAAAACGTAAGATGTCATCGTACCTGCTACTTCCATTCGTGCTAATACGAGGGTCTGGGAGGCTTGCAAGACTGTGAGGGCCAAGAAAATGATGGTACTTGCAATACGCAATGTCTTTCCAGTCGGAGAGACAGATCCAGTGCTCGATATTGAGGATGAGGCCGTAATCCCAAGCGCAACGCCAATGCTCAGTACCAATCGGAAGACATGGCGATTCTTGGTTATGCGAATAAGAGGAATGGTTGACTCTGACCGATTCTGCATGATTTCACTGACATCATGAAGTTAGAAAAATCAAGAAAACCGAGTGGTAAGGTTACTGACATGTCGAGGACCAAAGTATAAGAGGAGTAAAGTAGGGAAAAGAATCCGACGCCGAAAAGAATCTCATCCGCAATCAATGCGTGAAGGTTCTCTCCTACAGATTCTACGGATATGAGTATAGCACGTAGGACGAAGGCTACGAGGCGTACTAAAGATTCAAACCTCGTCAACTAAGATCAAGTTTACCAGATGGATGCCCTTACTTTGGCAGAAAATCACAAGGATGAAATGGACATATGACGGTCGAACAAA